>VDFB02155616.1:0-13172 GCA_007258455.2 Sequoia sempervirens
AGATATTTTGAAATCATTCTGAGACGTTTTGAGTTAATTCAGAGTTGTTCTGAGTTGATTTAGAGTCATTCTAAGATGTTACAAGTTGATTCAAAGTCATTTTGAGTCATTCCAGAGTCATTTTGAGATGTTTTGAGTTGATTTGGAGTCATTTCAAGACGTTCTGAGTTGGTTCAGAGTCATTTCAAGTCATTTTGAAGTCATTTCAAGATGTTATGAGTTGATTACACGTCATTCCAAGTCATTTTAGGTTGATTCTAATTTGTTTTGAGACATTCTAAATTTGTGATAAGTGTTAAGTCAATTTTACATGTCTACATTTTCCCCCTCTTTGATACAAAGTACTAGTTTCTTTGTTTCAAAGATTTTGTTTTTAAGATCAAGTTTTTCTCAAAAAAAAATTATGCCCCACTATGCCCTAGTGTTTTGTGGAATGATGGTAGGACTCTATGCTACCCTCTCAAGAGGTTGGCCAAAAATTTTGAATTTGAGGTTAGGCTCACGAACCCAATGGAAAATTTAATTGTAGAAAATCTAAAAATCACCAACACCATTACAAATATCATGAAATTCTACCCGATTTTTTTTTAAAAACAACACTAAAAAATACTTTCATATGACCAAGATATGGTCATTTTAAGATAGGTAAAAAATGTCTTGATTACTAGTCAATGGTGAAGTTTTATGATTTATGAGCATTTGCATCATTTTTCTTGCTTTTTCCTGCTAAGAATCCATGCCTTTTCCATATTTCCATGCCTTTGCTTTTTTTCCACACCTTTGCTTAGGATCTTCACCTTTTTTTTTGAGTATTTTCTTTAAAAGCTCACCTTTGATAGAGATCCTCACCTTTGACTTATTTCCCTGTTGTTGTTTCCTCACCTTTGCTTGAAAAGCTCGCCTTTTCCTAAAAAGCTCACTTTCATTTGGTGTTTTCTAATTATTTGCTCAAAACCTTTGAATTTGACTCTTCGTATTATGTTTGACTTTAGCTTTTACTCAGAACTCTAACATGTGTTTGTTTGTTATCCTAAATATCGTTTGTCATCATGTTTAGTGTTATTATGTGTCTCCCACCTGTTTAGAGTGAAACCCTTACATCGCGGGTTTACAAAGATTATAGGTTGGCCATCCTATTAGATAACTAGATCCAGATGGTGGTTTGGAGCTTGGTCTATAGATATTTTTCCCTTTTTGTTGGGTAGTGTACTTGATTTTTATTATGTTGTTGTTCAGAGACATATTGTAGACATGAATTTTTGTATATGTATGCATTTTCCCAGTCGAGACCTTGTATATATATCCTATCACACTTATGATGATGTACTCTCCTTTTTGATGATGATGTGAATGAGATATACATTCTTTGATTCATTCTTATTTTTTGCTTCTTGGATGATGATGTATGATGATGCATGCATATGATATGGATGGGAGAATGTTATATTGTTTCATATGATGTTTTATTATGGATGATGTTTATGTCATGTTGATATAAGATGGATGTATGCCCCATACATGATACATGGTGTTTTTATTAGTTTATTTTCATCATGATATGTACTAACGACACTATGGATGCAAGATGGATGTTAAAGTTAGAAGAAATATTATGATGATTGATAGAAATGTGATGTTGTTATTAGTGATGAGTTTCTTTCTATTTACTTGGAGGCTTCATAGTTTTTGAACAATCCTATTTGATGTAGCAAACAGATACGATGCACCAGGATATTAATGACCAAGGTGACTTTGTATCCATTGCATGGACTTTGACTTTACAAACAAAGAGTATTCTTGTTCATACCAAACATACAAAAACTTTTTTTAAAGTATATAGTTGGGTTGTGTTAGAAATTTTTGTACCAGTCACATAGAGAGGTATAGGACACCTTTACATGAAAATGCTACATGAATTTAAAACCATTTACATAGAGAGGTATGAAATACCTAACATGCAATTGCTACATGAATTTCATACCATTTACACAAAGAGGTATGAAATAGCTAACATGCAACTGCTACATGAATTTTTTCAATACATTTTACATACACTCAATAAAGCACATATTCGCCATGATAATTTTAAAAAAATATCTTACAAACAAAAAACTAAAATGACACTTAATTTCCCCCATTCCTTCTTCTCTAAATCCTTATGGACATCCTTGAGAGATCCTGGGAATGAGTCAATAAAATAAATCAAAAAGATAAGACTATAAAAAGATAAAACAAAGTTATAGTATCAGTTGCCATATATGTTTGGGGTGGGGCTATTATTTGATGTTGATCATGTCTATCATAGGAATGAATCTATTAAGGCATATCTCAAGATATTGTTGGGACTTGTCAAACAGATAGGTAGTTGATACTTTGGCCTTGTTTTTGGCTGTTTATAGTCAGAGTTTTGCAATTATTTGCTTGAACATTCTAGCTTTTGATGTTTTCTTTGTTTATTTGTTTGTTTTGTCAAAGGGTGAGTGCGATGATCTATTTATTATGGATGATGTCTTATTGTGAATTGTGATGGAAAACATGGGCCTTTTTTATTTTTCTAGAGTTTTCTGATGCTATTTTGATCTTTTTGGGGGACTAACCTAGAGCCTTGGGGGCTCATCAAAGATAAGCCTTGCCTACATTGTACAAGTAGAGGTTCATAGTTCACTTGGTTTGTTTTGAATGTTTTTGACCTTTTCTATTTTGTGAATGTTTTTGGATTTTGTATCTTTTGACTATTTTGGGATGTTGTATTTTCTGACTAAGTTGAAATAAAGCATGTTGGAAATATAAGGGGACTAACCTAGGGTCTCGGGGGCTAATAATACTTTCCTATTTTGTGCACATAGATACCACGTAGATTGATCATTTGACTCCAAGAATAAACTATTTTTGGGTATACAACATTGATAATCTAGATTGATATTCCAATTCTTTGTCTAGAGGATATGTTGTGGGAAATCTACTTGAACTAGCTATGAGGTTCAAGAAAATGTTGATATCCTAGACTATTTGAGTTAAGGAATAATCCCATGATGTTTTTTTAATGTTTTCCAAATGTTTTTCTCTTTTTGTTGTTTTGTATGTTTTTGGCTTTTGTACCTTTTGAATGTTTTTGGATTTTTGGATTTTTAATGTTTTTGATCTTTTTTGTTTTTCTGTGACCATGATAGGATACTCAAAGATCCAACCCATGACCAACATTTTGACATTTCTCCTAGTTGTGGACAAAATGACTTTCCTTAATCAGTGACAAGCCATGGTTGGATATTTTATTTTGAAATGAATGGGTGGATGTTGTGGATAGTATTGATTGAGAATGATGAAATTTTATTCAACATAGCACCTATTTGCTAGGTTTTCACTATGGTACCTATTCTAAGAGTGCTACAAAGTGGTTTTCACTTAGAGAATGTTTTATTTCTCTTTACTATTTTTCTTTCTTTTTGATTTTTTTAAATTTTTATCCTTTTTTCTATTTTTTTGGATTTTTACCCTTTTTCCTAGGGTATTTTGACATGCTTTATGTGTAGAAATTCTTGAGGTGGTTGTTCTTTAGCAATTCAGCTAAAGGTTCTCCATTAGGAGTAGCTAACTGATATGCCCTAAAGCCATAGCTTGCTATGATGACAAATGAGCCTAACTAGTTAGGTTCAAATTTTCCTTTTCCATCTTGATTTAGTTGTACCTTTTGATTCTCTTTGAGAACTAATTCACCAACTTGAAGTTCTTGTCCTTGATTCTTTTTTCATAGTTTTGTTTGAGTCAATTCTGATAAACCTGCAGATGGTTTAACATGCTCAAATGTCTTTCATCTAGGAGTTCTAATTCATTCAGCCTATATACCCTATATTCATCATTGTTGACCATGCCTTTTAATGAAACTCACAATGAAGGGATTTCTACCTCAATAGGCAAGACAACCTTGATCTATAGACCAAGGAAAATGGTGTGGCACTAGTAGGTGTGCAAATGATGGTTCAGTAGGCCCATAAGGTTGGGTTTAGTTGGAAATGTCAATCATGACCAGCTTCATTAACAATATTTTTGAGTATTTTCAATATGGTTTTGTTTGATGCCTCAACCTGACCATTTCCTTGGGGGTAATAGGCTATGCAAAATCGATGGTGGATAGAAAATTGGGAACAAAGCTCTTAAACATCCTAATTTTTGAATGGGGTTCCATTGTTTGTTATTATTTTTTGGGGAATTCCATACCTGTAGATGAGATAATTCAAAATGAATTTTGATATCTGTTTTCTAGTGATATAGGTCAATGTAATTGCCTCTATTCATTTAGTGAAGTACTCTATTGCTGTGATAATGAATTTGTGCCCATTAGATGAAGTGGGTGATATATTTCCTACCAAGTCTAATCCCCATTGCGAAAAAGGCCATGGTGTGGTTATAGGTCTCAATTCTTATGCTGGTGCATGAACAAGGTCACTATGGTGCTAACATTGTCGACACTTTCTAGAATACTGTATGCATTCTTGTTCCATGGAGGACCAATAATATCCAGTTCTGAGTAGTTTCTAGACTAGGTTAAGTCCACCAGAGTAGGATCTGCAAATACCTTCATGAACCTCTTGTAAGGTTGTTTGTGCTTCTTATGCATCAAGGCATTAGATTAACATACCATCTAGACTACAACAGTATATGGTATCTCCTAAGATGGTAAAATGAGAAGTTCTAATAGGTAAAGGTTTTCTTTTGAGTGGTCGTTAAGTCAATGGGTATGGTACCATGTTGGATGTAGTCAAAGGTATCTTGGTACCATGGGGAATTAGGACCAACAACAACACATACCAATTCTGATTCTGGGATGTCGAATGTTGGTGCCAACAACTATTCCACAAGGAAGTCATACTTAGGCATGTTCTATGGTATGTTAAGTAGCGAGCCTATTGTTTCCATTGCATCAACAACTCTTTAATTGATTCGGGGAATTTTCTCAAAGGTTATTCTAACGAAGCAATCCTTGAAGCTATCCACCATCCTTTTATATGGCAACAATTTTTTCATCTTTTTTCTAGTACTCATCATTCACTTGTCTGATCACTAGCTAAGAGTCTCAAAAGATCTGTGGCTCTTTTATTCAATATTTAATAGCCATTTTCAACCCTATGATAAGGGCTTCATATTTTGAGATGTTGTTTGTGCATGGGAATCCGATCATGTAGGCCTTGGGTATACTATCTCCTTGTGGTGTGAGAAATAGAATACCGGCTCCAGATCCATGTTGAGTATGGGACCTATCAAAGTATAGAGTCCATTGGTCTATCTATTTTGTCATGAAAATACTCCCATCTAGAAAATACACTATGAGAGGTTTATGATCCTCAAAGGGTGCTTCATCCAATTGATATGTTATAATTTATCCTTTGATAGCTCTCTTATCCACATATTCTATATCAAACTCATTAACGATCATTACCCATTTGGCTATTCGGCTTGTTAGGGATGCCTTTGCTAGTAAGTATTTGAGTGGGTCTATCTTAGAAATAAGCTTGACCTTTCTATTTAGGATGTAGTGCCTTAGCTTTTGTGTTGAAAACATGACTAAGATACATACTCTTTCAATGGGTGAATAGTTTATTTCATAGCCCACCAATGTTTGGTTGATATAGTAGACTTCCCTTTCTTTATTGTTATCATCTAGTTGGGCCAAGAGATCTCCTAGTGTTTCCTATGTGGTAGATACATGAAGTATCATTTCCTTTTCTAGGATAGGAAACATGAGTAAAGGAGGGGTAACTAGGTATTCCTTGACTTTTTGGAATGCTTGGTCACATCACCCATCCCACTTGAAGGTGATGTCCTTATGTAAGAAATGAGTAAAAGGGTGACACTTGTTCCCCAATTGTACGATAAATTGCTTGATGGATTGCAGTTTCCCTTGTAGGATCCTTAACTATTTTAGTGTCTTTGGCAGAGGCATTTCCATTATTTCTTTTACTTTGGCCAGATCAACTTCAATCCCTCTTCTTGATACTATGTACCCCAACAGCTTTCTAGATGTTACCCCAAATACACATTTCTTAGGATTGAGTCTCAAATTGTACTATTCAAGATGATCAAATACCTTGGCTAGGTTTGTCAAGTGGTTTTCCTTTTATACTTATTTTTCTAGAATGTAATCCATGTATAGTCCTCCATGATTGTATCATATCATGAAATATTGTCATCTTTGCTCTTTGATATGTTGCTCCTACATTCTTTAGACCAAAGGGAATTACATTCCAACAAAATGTTCCCTAAGCACAAGTAAATGTTGTGTTGTGTTGGTCATCTAGAGAGATCTTTATCTGGTTGTATTTGGAGAAACCATCCATTAAGGATAGCATCTCATGCCCTGCTATTAGATCTACAATCATGTTGATACTCGGTAATGGAAAGTCATCCTTCAGAAAGGCTTGGTTCAAGTCTCTGAAGTCTGTGCATATCCTTATGCCCCCAGTAGGTTTGTACACTGGTACTAGATTTGATATCCATTGTGGATAGTCGATGGGTTTGATGAAACCCACATCTAGTAGTTTCTTTAGCTCTACCTTTACCAATAATGCTATCTGTGGATGCATTTTTTTGAGTTTTTTCTTGGTAGGATTTTCTCTAGGCATTATAGCTAGATGATATACTACCAATGTTTGATCTAGTTTAGCCATGTCAGTGTAGGTCCATGCAAATTTTATCTTTCAAGCATTGATGAAAGCTGTGAAATTGTCCTTTCCTTCTAGGTCTAGTGATGTAGCATGGTAGGTTATCTTGGGACCTTCTACTATGCAGAAATTTATGGGTTCTACTTCTACTAGCAATGTTGATCTTTCCTGATATTTTGATATGGGGAGATTGAATCTTCCATCCTTGGGTGCCTCTAAGAGGTTTTCACCTTTAGATGTGTCCTTTATTTTTCTCTTTTCAAGATTCAATAGAGCCACAAGGTGGTTTTCTCTAGGGGACTATAATTTTATGTTCTTTCTTTCATTTTTGCAACTGAAAGATTCAATCTCTCCACCAAAGTATGCCTCATGTTCAAGTTCCATAATGAATCCTAATTTTTGGTCTCCTATTGGTATGTCTATTTGAAGTCCCATGAACTCTGTGATTGCCTCATCATTTTGGAATTGATCCAAAATAGGTGTATGTTGTTGTTGAACCCAATCTATGAGTTGTGGGTACTAGAGTGGGAGGTTATCATCTTGATCCACAAAGCCTAAGGGATTGGATGAAAGGGTCATTATGGCTTGGGTGTCTTTTTCCCACTGAGTGTCTAAGTCATCATTGTTAGAAGTGGGAGAATCAGATCTAGTGACGAAGGAAGGGTAATCCCACTTGTATTCATTAGAGTCTATACCAGAATTGTAGTAGATGTTGGGAATGGTTTGAATATGTTGGAGAGGGAACCTATCAATGCTAAAGTTATCAAATAGGTCTTCAACAGGTAAATCATTTTCTAAGGTATGATAGGTATCCAATGCCTTGATGTTAGTAGAAGTTTCTCGCTTCTTCCAAGAGGTTCCTCCAATCTTTGGAATAACCACATCCTTTGTTTTATAACCTAGCACCATATTCATTTTCCTTTGTTCTACTATAATAGGCTTTGATCGGCCTTGTTTGTGTAGCCCCAAGCCACCTTTTCCATTATATCCCATATGTTTAACTAATTGATAACCTCTAGTAGTAAGGTAAAAATTAGGTTGCGGCTTTTCTGGTTCTTCTTTTTCCTCCTTGTAGATCATATATAAAAAGTCCTCAAATATTTATTCATCTTCCATGTCTCCCCATCTAGTGAAAATAGTGGGCTTGGAAATCATTTGTACTATCATGATCTCTTTTGGAACTCCTTATACTCTGGGTGTTGGTGGAAGCATGTTGATGAAAAATACTTGGTTGAAAAAGTAATTCCCATTACCCTTGTCAAGTACCTGAATCTTGGCTTCCATCTTTGGTTGGTCACTTCAAGTGTTCTTGGTTGAGGTGGATGGAAGTGTTGAAGGGTCAACATAAGAAAATGAGTGGAATGCTATGTCATTTCTAGGCACACGTTGGATTTTATTGTATTTCTCCTCTAAATTGGCACATAAATGAAAAGGCTCAGGATCAGCATATTGTGTTACCTCTTTTCCTTCATGGGGGAATTTTAGGCATTGATGAAAAGTGGAAGGGACTGCTTGTAATGCATGGATCGAAGGGTATCCTTGGAGAAGGTTGTATGGCAACTCAAGGTCCAATACTTGACAAGTGGTTTCTTTTAGGGCTAGCCCTTTCTACACCTGTAACCTGGCCATTCCTTCATAATTTCTTTCTAGATCATTGTAAGCCCTTATTGTGACACTTTTTACTTTGTCAGTCACATCGTAAGAATACACTAGTTGTTTGACAAATTTTAAGGTACAAATGTTTAAACCTACACCATTATCCATGAGTACCCATTTGACCATGGTTTTATGAACACCAACCTCTATGTAGAGGGCTTGGTTATGGAATGTTCTTTGGGGTAGATATTTCTCATAAAAGATTAGGTGATTACTTTATGTGATTTTACCAACCATAGCTTGGAACTAACTAGGATTGAGGTCATCAGGGACTATTGTTTCCAATTCCTTTTCAAGTATTTCCCTATGGGTACCTAATAGCTTTAACAAATCTAAAATTGACATTAAGGAAGTTTTTTTCTTTAATTACTCCATAATATTGTAGTCATTGGGTGACTTGATTATAGGTTTAGGTGGTGCTCCTTGAATTGTAACTCTTCCTCGGTGGCTGGTTACATTACAATTATTGTCTCCCCCTTGTAGAGTTACTATGTTTTCTCTATTATCATCAACTTGTGAGAGGGTTCCTAGAACTATGTCCCCATAAGTGTAATTGGCATTATGGTACTCTTTTTTCTCTCCTTTGTCATTCCCTTTGGCATGGTTTGGGATTGGGTTTGTGTATATTTGTAGGTCCTTATTCCTAGGATGATGTTTGACATCTACCTCCCCTTTGTCTACTAAATCTTGGATAAGGTGCTTGAGTCTCATGTAGTTTTTTGTGGTGTTTCCTTTGATCATAGGGAAGTCACACAAGTCCTCCTTATACCACAATGTTTTGAAACTAGGCTCTTCATATTTTGGATGATCATTAGTTTTGAGGAGGTTTTGTTGCACTAGTTTGTGCATTACTATTTCTAGTCACTCACAAAGTACTATGAATTTCCTTCTTGGTTGGTCGTACTACCTTTGTTGCCCTTCCTAATTCATTTGTGGGTTCACAACCTGATTGTTCTTGGGATAGGTATTTTGGTTGTTTTGTGCATTTTTTGGAACATAGCTTGTCTATGCTACCTGTGGTTTGTTTTGAACTATGTTCTGTTATGGCCATATTGTTCTAGCATCAACCACTCCATCGTTTGTGACATTTTTTCTTTTAGCCCAGACTTTAGGTTTCTCATTTGAAGTAGACGGACTATATTTAGAGCTATTTATTCTAAGGGAACCTCTTGCAATGAGGGATCTTTCAATATTTAATCCCTTCTCAATGGTTTCTTCAAAGTCTATTGGACATAAAATTGTGAGCCGATAATTGATATTAGGTAATATGTTGGTATTGAATATGTCTACAAATTCCTTATCAGGAATGGGCCATTTATATCTACTAGCATTGTGTCTCCATTGCTATAGGTAGGAGATAAAATATTCTCCTTGATTCTATTTGATTGTGGATAAGCTTGTAATGGTGACATCTTGTTTAATGTTGATGAAGAAGTGACTTATGAATTTGTTAGACAATTCATCAAAGGTTTTGATTGCTAGTGTCAAATGGGTGAACCATTCCATAACATGCCCCATAAGGCTGTGTAGAAATAGTCTCATGAGGTATGAGTCATTGTTTCATACTTCCATGCATGATACTAAGAAATCCTGTATATGCTCTACTAGATCCCCTATTCCTTTGTATTTTTTGTCAAACCTAGGTATTTCAAAATTCTTTAGAAAGGGTATTGTAGTGAATTGATCGAATGGGAATGGGCATATCTCTTGGATAGTATAGTTTTTCTTTTGTTTTCTAGCTTGCATTCCTGCTACCTGTTGGGTGATTACTTCTAGCTTCATTTTCATGTCTATTTTTGGCATGTTTGTTTGTGAGTTCTATGTATAATAGCCTTGTTGTCTCACCATGTTTGGGTTGTATATCGGATATTGTGAAGGTATGAGACCTTGGTAACCATTTTGGTCATATACTAGGTTATGTCCTTGATGGGTGTAAGGAGGGTTAACTCCTTGTTGCTAAGATGAAGTGTATTGAAGGTTATCTTGATGTGTTATTGGGGCACCTTGTTGGTAGGATGACTAAGGAAGGGAACTCTGTGGCACACCTTGCTATTGGGCAGGACTAAATTGAAGGTTACCTTGTTGATGAATTATCAAAACACCTTGTTGGTAGGAAGATCGAGGAAGGGTGGTTTGTGGCACACCTTGTTGTTGGGTAGCACTAAACTGAAGGTTTTCCTATTGATGCATTATTCAAACACCTTGTTAGTAGGATGACAACGGAAGGGTGCTCTATGGAGCACCTTGTTGTTGGGTAGGAATAAACTAAAGGTTACCTTGTTGATGAGTTGACTGAGGAAGGGTGCTCTATGGCACACCTTGTGGTTGGTATTGTTGGTTCAAAAGGGGACCATATGGTCCACCTTGTTGGTGGTACTGATTGTTCAAAGGGGGACCTTGTGTCCCACCCTGCTGAAGGTATTGACCATTGGGAGGGGAACCCTATGTCCCAGCTTATTGAAGATATTGAATGTTTTGGGATGGGTCAATTTTTGAGGTATTATGAGGTATATGTTGTCCTAGAGGAGGATTGTTGTTTGGTGGTTCATATTGTGATGGTCCTCCTTGATACATTTGTGCTCCTATTGCTTGTTCAACCTAAGTTGGTTTTGTAAATAAGGGGTTCTCTTTGGGTTGACCATCATATTGTGAGAAAACAAGTGGCATGTTTGGAATCTCTAGAGGTTTATTTATTTATCTTACAACCAAGTTATCTCCTAAGGGAATAAGGTTGGAATCTTTAAGAGCTTCTACATTGAAATCCACTGGTAATTGAGCACCACTTTGTGCTAACTTGAAGAAATGGGAGTTTGGATCCCTTTTCAATACCCTATCCATTTTTTTAAGAACCTTGGGGTTTTTGGAATGTTTGAATAGTTCATCCTTATTTATTTCTTTCTCTGTGACTACCTCCTCTATGACCACTCTGTTTGGGTCTTGGTTGTTTTGTTCAATTACCTCCTTCTATTTAGGATTTAATTCCTCTTCATTGAAGGTACTTCTATACATAGATCTCTTTTGTGGTGTTTCAAGATCAGCTGGCCTATATCCCCAAGGGCTACTTTCATTTCCTATGGTATTGGTTGGTGGGATACTAGTGTTGGTTTTTTTTGCTTCCATTTTCTTTCTATGTTGTGACCTCGTGGTTGTCATAAACAATTTGGATCACAAGGTATGAAAAATGGTGCTAGACCTTTAATTTTTTTTAAATCCAACATTGTCATAAATAAGAGGGTAGATTTAGGTATGTGAATCTAGTTTTCCTCTCTAGAGAAGTTCAGTATCATGAAAAAGACTTGGGTTTTGACTAAAAAGGAACATGTACAAATCTGGATCCTTCTAGGTAGAAGCACATCTATAAAAGTTTTCCACCAGTTTCTTTCTATTTTTTATGTAGCACTGCAAGGTATTTCCTAAGAGCTTTTGGTTTAAGATGTCTAAGTCGAGAATAACAACTTGTAGTCATAAGTCTATGTGAGATTATCAATAAATAAGGATGTTTATTTCTAAGTGGGGTGGTAGTATGGGTCTCTCAACTACTATGTTTTCTTTCTCTTCTTCTTCATCTAAGATGATGGATGCAGTGAGAAATTGGTAGGGTGTTACCTTTTTCTCAAAAATGAACGTTCTCAAACTGCTTATGATGTTGGTTTGTGTACCTTCAATATGTGCATTACTTGGTTGAAAGATTGGTGTGGCTAGCCCTAGTTGTTGAACGAGAGATGTGGCAGATGGTCATAAGGTATGAGGGAATTGTGAGGTGGTTTATGGTGTTCAATACCCTCTCATAAGGTCACTCAATGTTTATTTTTAGGTGGGAGTTAGTAATATGGGTCTTCTAACTTCTATGTTTTCATTTTCCTCCTCTTCGTTTAAGATGATGGATGCTATGAGAAATTGGTGGGGTGTTTCATTTTTCTCAAAAATGAAAGTTGTCAAACTGCTAATGATGTCAGTTGGGGCACTTTCAATGTGTGTAAGGTTAGGATGAATAATAGGTGCTACAAGGCCTAGTTGTTGAATAGGAGTTGTGGGTCACCAAATGGTCATAAGGTATGGTGGTATGGGGTGTTTTGTTATGAAACTCAAAAACCCTAAAGTTTGAGTGTTATTTTGAAATGTAGCTACTTTTCATAAATTAAAATGCTGAAGAACTAGGGTCGATATTCCACTTCTTGATCTAGAGGATATGTTGTGGGAAAGATACTTGAACTATCTGTGAGTTCCAAGTAACTGTTGATATCATAGAATTTTTGAGTGGAGGAATTCTCCTAATGTTTTTTTGGATTTTGATTTCAAATAAGTAGTATGGGAATAATGAGTGATAGACTTTGTGATCAATCTGGTTTTCTAAGTATCTTGTTCAAGTAATGACCTTATAATAAATCTAAGTGTTTAGCAAAAATATTGTAAGTTGGAATGGAAATTTGTAACCTCTTTGTGCTTGTTTCCTTTTTTTTCTTAAGTATGGAAAATGATATAATAGCATTGGACTAACTCACAAGCATGGACTTTATGTGACCTGAATGTCTATAGCTTAAGTTGTGAAATCACAACACCCAAGCCATAGTTACCAAAGTGTTTACTTTGATCAATACAACCTGAAAATAAAACTAAAATGTTTGGAAACCTTTAAGGATAAATCATTTTAAGCAATGCAAACATAAGGCTTCTTTCACAAGTATACACCAACATAAAGGGTTTGTGGTTTGAACATTTTATTCAATGTTTGTTTTGATGTGTTCTTTTTCTTTAAGTCCAACATAGAATTGGATGTCACATTTTTTTTTTAATGTAATTGGGAAAGTTTAATATTAACAAACAATTAAAACCCTAGTGGAGAGAAACCATTCTCTTAAG
>VDFB02155617.1:0-14291 GCA_007258455.2 Sequoia sempervirens
CTTCCAAACACAAATTTTCACACTTTCGATGTTCCAACATAAGTCAAAAGTATATGAAGTTGTAAAGTATACATGAATAATGTAACTCATATCTATTGACCCATTAATTTATAATGCAAATATGGACACCATCAATAAAAAATATTTGTATTAATCAAATGGCCATATGCGCATGTACATCAATATATGTCAATATAAGTATAAAATATATAGTTACAAAATCCATATGAAACTACGAGAATGCCATATAGGCATACAACGTCAAATATATCGAATACAAAATATGTACAAATTTGCCATGTAGGCATACAACAAAGGGCTCTACATTCAAAATTCATTTCTCTCCATGCTCTGGTTCAAATACAATTTTCTTTCCCTTTCCTGTGCGACCCGATGGTGATAAATTTGTCACTCGTTTCTGTTGAGGGGTGCTCCTGCTGCTCCTCCTACGATTTAGCTCTTGGTCAAGTTTCAACTGTTACAATAAGAAGTAAAGACATTAATATATATAGAAATTACATTATAAAAATTAATATATTTAACAAAATTTAATAACTTACAGCCATCTGATGATCATGCTCCTCGAGGGAAATATTTGCACGCCGATGCTTAGGTGTGCTCGAGCCCTGTATAAACCATACGAATAGAAATTAAACTACGAATCAATAATGGTTTGATTTTTCACTAGAACTAGTTCATCTATAACGAATATAGGAATTTAGTAATTTGCCTCATACACTCCCTATCCAGAGCCATCGAGGGGATTCTATTGCGGTAGAAACACCAATATCCATTGCCCTTGTTACGTTGGGTGGTGTTTCTGTCACCAACATCTGAAAATAAAACAACAAATTATTCAATCACAAAATAGTTATTGAATTTGAAGTAATGCTTTGAGTTTGAATGATGTGTAATGCAACGTAAGCAACAATATGATTATCATTTTTTTAAAAAGCAATAACCTAGGACAATCACATTGAAAAACAAAGACCCTTTAGGACAAATTTTAAGTGAAAAAGCATCAAAACACAATGTAAAATATGACAACCAATATGAGAAGAAGAGATGATCGAGTCAAAAGGCGCTTTGATAGTAGTCAACTGAGTTAAGTATGACAAATCCAAGTATCACTGTTGCAAGGAATGGAGTAAGAGCTAAATAAAGATACAACGACAATAAAAATGATGGAGCTAACTTGTCAAGGGCCTATTCTTCAAAACCCTTATTAAATGCTTGTCATAGTTTAAGATATGCATTAAATGTTTGACAATGGAATTAACCTTTTGAGGATGACGGTGATTAAATTGAGGTCTCCTTTTACCATGAAAAGAAATTTGAATATTCTTTCTTTTGTGGCCTATCATTATGATTTTTAAGTTTCCTCATGAGTTAAATATAATAGTCAAGTGTTGCCTACCAAAGATGATAGAAAATAATCATGAAAAGGAGAATATGATGAGAGTGATCAATGACAAGTGATTAGCACATTTGACAATCCCGAGAAAGAGTAGAAGGAATGCATAGTGAACATCATGGTACAACTTATGATATAAATTAAGCCACATAGTTGACCTTTGAATCCTTGCATCTAAAGGAAATGGATAGTGAACATCATGTGTTACCTTGTTACTACATGAAGGAGGAGGCTCCATCTCTCCATTTGGTGTGTAAACAAAGTGGAAGTTTGCTAACTATCAAGTGAAGGCTTAAAACCCTAGTTTTTGCTCCATTTCATGTTTGAGCTTTGTACGGACAATGGAAGGCTGGGACCTCAAGAATCTTTGAGTGTTGTCCATGTGAACCAAGAACCTTGGGAAAAGAGTGGGAAGTCCTTTTGAGATTTGTGAGTTCTAACTTGTTTTGTAGGTGAAGGAGACCTAATAGGGGCTCAAGGGCTACTAGCCTTTCAAACCCTAGCTAAAGGATTGGTGAGAGTGATGGGAAGTTGAAGTCTTGGAGGTTGTTCAAACACCTTTGGAGGACAGTTTGAAGCCTTTTAAGACTTATTAGTACCCCTGCAAGAGTTGATGGAGTGTTGAGGAAGATTGGGCTTTAGTATAGTGTAAAGGCTAAGGAAGAGTTGTGGCAATGAACCAAGGTGGACTTGGTGGTTGGAGTTTGTGATAGAAGAGGGGTTGGTCAGACAAACCAGGGGCACCTAGTCATGAGTAGGGACCTATAGGTTAGATTGGTGAAACAAAGCACCAAGGAGGTCTTACAAGGAAAGGCCTAGAGCAGGAATCAGTGATTGATTCCTCCAACCCCTCTCCATATCAGATTGGTATCAGAGCAAGCAAAAGATTTGGGATTGATCTTGTATGTCAGAGAAAGAGTCTAGTGGTTCTAGCATCATGGTGACAAATGCTGAGTTGGCCAAGAGGGTTGAAGAAATAGATGAAGACAATAGGGTATTGAGAGAAAAGTTAGACCAACTTGAGCAAGCACTGAATGTTATGTGGTTTGATGGAAGAATAGCAAAAGAAGAAGAGGTTGCAAAGGAGGATAGAATCCCTGAACCTGGCCCTATATTGAAGGAGGATCCCTTCTTGAAAGCATTGAAGGATTTGAGTGGAAAAAAACTTGAAGAATACCATTGTTTTAGTGGAAAGATGGAGGCTGATTTGAACATGGATTGGATAGAGGTCAGAAGAAACCATTTTGAGTGTGTGATGGAGTCCTTTGAAAACACAAAAAGGTAAAGGTGGCTAAATCAGACTAAGAGGTTCTACCTTAACTTGTTGGAAATTCATTTTAGATAGAGAGGGAGAAGACAGAAAGCAACCTATCTCTACTTGGAAGGGAATGGTTGCGAGGTGAAAAGAAACATACACATACAAGACTATGAAATTAGGTTATAAAGGAGGCGAGTTTGAAGACAAAGAGATCAGGGAATGAAGTTCTATCTTGAGGAGTTTCAAAGACTTTGCATGAGGTCAAGTAATATCCGCAGAGGATGAAAGTATCAAGGTGGCAAGGTATCTCAATGGTTTCAGTGGGAGACATTCAAGGAGATGGTTCTCTTAAGCCCCAAAAACGTTGCACCAATGTTATCAGGTGGCATTAAGATTGAAGAGAGGAGTAAGAGGAAACAGAATCCCAGGACTTCTAAGGGCAAAGGCAAAGGAAGAGAGCAAAGAGGACAGCATGGTGCCTACCAAGGTAGAGGCAATGACCAAAGAAACCAAGGAGAGTCAAAACTCATAGAGCATGGAGGTGAAACATGTACAAGAGGTGGACATAACCGGGGTAGAGGACCTCAAGGAGGTTCAAATAGAGGAAGAGGAGCGGGCAGGCAGGAGCCTTTCCTTGTATGTACCTGCTCTAGGCCTTTCCTTGTAAGACCTCCTTGGTGCTTTGCTTCACCAATCTAACCTATAGGTCCCTACTCATGACTAGGTGCCCCTGGTTTGTCTGACCAACCCCTCTTCTATCATTCATCAAGATCATACATTGACCTTCTTGCCCCTCCTAAAGTTTGGACCACATCCATTACCTCCACATAAAGCTGGACATCCTTGGTCTTCATGGTTCCCATGCCATGATATGGTTATGCAAATGAAAATGAAGAAAAGTAATCATCTCCTTATCCATTGGCTGGAAGAATGCATGCTTAATGTTTTGATACATGATATCCAACTCTCTCTTTTGCTCTCATGGTTGAATATCAAAATCCGAGTATGGTGGAGCCTCTAGACTTCCTGATCATCTTTCTTCCTCTTCCACCAAATGTTGTCACGATCACATGTATGCTGCTAGCCTAGTGGCTTTGTTTTTGAAAGCTGAAGTTTCTCTTGAGTCACGAGTGTAGCTCTCTCTACCTTTCCAAACTCTTTCGTTGCTACAAATCGTCTTTGGGATTTAGTCATTTGTACCACATAGTTGATGTGCTTTGAATCCTTGCATCTAAGGGGTTTAAAACCTTAGGGGCCATAGATGAGAAAAAGAAGTAATGTTTTTCTTTTCTTTTTATGTGAGGGCGTAGTAGTGAGATAAAAGAGGACTGTATAGAAAAATGAAAAAAGAAGACATAAAAATTCATGGACCATACTATATCACCGACATGCTAGCTAACAAGGACATGAATGTAGTAGATTTAGGTATGATAGGGGTATTGCAAGGTATATTTGGGGAATATATAAGAATGAAGAAGAATTCAATGGATCAAATTAGTGTCAAATGTTTTCCTAAAAGATCTCCCACACCCTATTAGGGAATTTAATCATTTCTAAGCATTTTCCATGTCCTATGGGAAAGTTTGAGGAGGCTCCAATAGTTGAGAGTTTAATGAGTAATTATAACTTCTTTCCATGCAATCATGATTAGTTAGAGAACATATAGGGAAACTTGATGAGCTATGCAACAAATGAAGAGACTAGGGTATTTTGACCTAGTCTTAAGCATCTCAAAGCGTCTAGGAGATATTGAAGGAGTCTTGGCTGATAGATAGGGTCGAGGATAGAAGTTTTATTTTTGGTTACATTGACATCATGTAGGACATCCATAGTCTTATTCTTGGTTGCGTTGACATCACAAAAAATTATATAGGATGGAGTAGAATGTAGCTCTACCTTTGTCAGTTCCATGTTAAATTTTTATTATATATAGCTTGCTAGTGTAGGAATTCTAAGAAAAACAATCATGGTAGGACCATTCTTAAAGATTTCAAATAATAACCTAGTGAGCCCATATACTCTTATGACTATATATACACAAATCTAGATTAAACTTAGAATTCATTAACTTTAAGTTCCTATTTATTCTATATTACCTCTCCCGATTGAAAGTTTGATCAAATCTACTCGCACTCAGAGGTGTTTCCTTGAAACCTCCAACAACACACTGTTCAACATCCAAAATCACATATTAAAATACCATTCGTAAAAAAATGCTATTAACATATGTAATCAATTTATAATTGTTTACTAACTTTACATACCCCACTGATAGGTGTACTGCAAAAATAAGTAGATTGACTAGTGTACCCAGGGTCAACACTGTGACCCTACAATTTTATTAAAATAATAAAACTAAATTAGTTAATCTTGCATTTGACAATTAAAATTTAATAAACTAAATTCAATGAACATGTTCAATTTTACCTGACTATCAATACCATATGCATCATGCAGAATGTCAGCCGCCCTCTCCATCCCCGTAGATGCATACGGATCAGGCTGCGTAGAAGTATATGGATCTTGTGTAGCACCCTCGAGGGCGGTAGGATGCTCACGAACAGTGGCTCATGAATCGACACATGGCCTCGAAGGCCACCGCACGAAGACTCCACGGATTTGCAGCGCGATGGGGCTAGTGTGGTGGTGTTGCCAGTCAAGGATGTGATAAGCTTACCGAAATCTCTACATCGGCATCCTTTGCAACTCTTAGGCCTTAATCACATCACGAAGTGACCCCTGAGGGTATCTCCCCACGTAGATGTAGGATCGGTGATGCACCGGGCCATATCTGTCTTGACCCCCACCTCTCCTGAAACTCCTTCATATCAAAATAATTTGGGATTTGGTTTAATACAAACTCACAGTATAATTTCCTAAGAAAATATTGGGGGACTTCACAGTTATTGCACGGTGGGTAATCAAAGACCATATACCATCTGTCATAAAAATGGTTCCTAATCTCTACGTGGTGGCACCAATGGATAGGAAACCTCTTTGCATTGAGGGTGAGATTTTGATTTGTTCTAGGGTCAGTGAATAGAGAGCACAAATTGCCTTTAGTAATCTTTAAATCTTTAACTTGTTTATATGATAATTTATCTGCATAATATTCCCTTGATGTTTGCCTCCTATTTTGCCATCCAAATATTTGTTGGGTAATTGCATCCACATTTTTTAACAAATCTTTCAATGAATCTGCTAGATGTATCCTTTCTGTGGTTGAAGAATTTTGATCACTCAACCTACTAATAAGATCTTCAACTTCTTTTTTGTTGTTTTCAATTTCACTCCTCAAATTTTCTTGAGTGCCAGGAGGGTATTGAGAGAATGGTGGGGCAGGTTGATTTTGTTGTTGAGGTTGATTTTGTTGAGGTTGATTTGGTTGAGGATTTTCCTCCTCTTGTTGAGGATTTCCTACAAATTAAAAAAAAAATCATTCATTTCTAAACTAAAACAAACAAAATCAATTTAAAACAAAAAAATTCATTAGAAATACCAAACAAAACTTACCTCTTGCATCTCTTCGTCGTCGGGGTGCCATATTTGTGAAGAAAATTGAACTCAAGTTGATCAAGTGTCAAGAAGTCACCTCCTCAACAACGCGAGCGCGTAGTGCAGGGTTTTTGGCCGCGGGCAGAAATGGAAATCAGAAAAAATAGAAATGAAGAATGTTCCTTTTTTTTTTCTTTTAAAAAGACAAAACGCGTTCGCGTTATAACGCGAACGCGTTTTGTCTCATTTTGCACTTTTGTGGCCACAAAAGTGCGACCATCTTGGTGCACTTACGGCATTATTCTACAACAAAACTAATTACACAAATTGGAGTAATAGTTGACCTCATGATTCTCATCTATATTTATTTTAACTATTCAAATTTATTGACATGGGAATTGGCTTTGGTTGCTAGAACTTGGTTAATGTGGTAGTGAAGGGGCAACGTGGTGATATAGTGATGGTTATGGCAGCACTACTTACAAATTTCTAGTGCTAGCTTGGTACATATTTATGTGCCTCTCAATTTTTCCCCACCGCACACCTTCTTGCTACCATCATGTCAACCTTTATTTCCCCTCAATTGTACTCTTTGTTTCTCATTATCATATATTTTTACAGCCCTACGAGCCCTCTATTATGTTCCTTCCTTTCAAGTCAAGGTGTATCAATGGTGCAAAGTAGCTTTAATGACAGGTAAAAAGGCTTTCCATTCATTACTTAAGCTATGAAGCTTTTTAGTGTTGAAACAAATTATTCCTACTTGTCCTACGTTGTTCACTATCTCTCTCTTGCAAACTTCCTTCCAAACAGTCTTGTAGAGATCTACACTAAACCCTATACCTAAGAGTGAGATTTAGCATTCTCATCTTCTCTTGAACCTAAAAAAATTGTGAAGTAAATATCCCAAATGGATTGTCATTATATTATATTATTCTCAGCTTAGAACTTCTAACAATATATTATTTAAATCATAAAATGTAATATATATTATTATTTAAAAAAATATATAAAAACTCATTATAAATCATTAGTAAAATAATATATATCCTTAATTTATTTACTATTATTTTCAACGTTAAGTATACTTATCTTTAAATTGAAAATAAATTATTTTTAATATATATAAAATACAATATAATTTAAAATTGTATAAATTTTATTATAATATAAAATATATCGAAAACACATTTTTTTATTATTAATAAAATATAATATAAGTTAAAATGTATAATTTAATTATAATATAAAGTATATTGAATTTTAACTACCTTTTCTATTCTACATTGAATTACAAATTTTATTTTAAAGAAACTACTAATAATAGCATCTATATATTTTATATATTATCATTATTATATATGTACATATATATAATCTTATTACAATATTAACTTTATAACGTAAGATAATTATTTATTAAATAAAAATATTATTGTATCCTGCATATTAATATTATCGTTAATATATGATTATTTATATAATTATAAATATATTAAAATCAATATTAATAAAAAACATATATGAATATTCATAGAACTTAAAAAATATAATATAATTATTATAACTTAACATATTTATATTATTTATTTGTTTATAAAAATTATAATTAATTATATAATTATATAAATATAATTTGTATATCGCAAAGAAAAAGTAAGTCTTAACATACATCATTACCTATACACACAATAAAATATCTGGCTTTTAAATAAACTTGAAGTATGCCACCAAGGCAGGGTAGATAGGTTGTAGTTGAGATGTGTGGCATCCTGCAAAATGGTTGATGTGCCTTGACTGTGCTTTCAAATTTTTAAAACTAGCCACATACCTTGACTGCATATCTTTGCTTGCACAAGAAAAAGATCATGGCGAGGACTATGAAAAATATGAAGTGGGTATTTGAAAACATTTGTTAGGAATGGCACGTCTTTAAACCGAGTGGATGGCCGCGTATGTGCCATGTTTGTGATTCCACATTGTTCATACATGTCTATCGTAATATTTCTATCTGTAATATCTAACATGAATCCACATGAAACAAACATCAAATAAAAAGGTAAGGGTCAAAGGAACTTCACCAAGTTTTACAACAAGTTGGTTAATGACTATGCAACATAGTTTTTGCATGATCTCAGTGGTGGTGGTCGTTGTAAATTCGATGACACATCCTTAAAAAATAATTATTTCTCTTTTCAATTTTTGTGCAATCCATTGTTATAATTGCAAGTGTGTAAACAATAAAACCATTGATTCTATTTAAGTGACAACTATCCACTAGTGGAGAAGATTCCATTGAGGTGTCAAGTAAGGTTGTTCTATATCGTAGAAGAGAATGAAAGAACAAAAAGATTTCATGAAAAAGTCATTTGCAGATTGAAGCATCCATCAAAATCTACAAAAGCACTAAACTTCATACAAGGGTTAGTATTTCACAAATCTATCAAAATGCTCCTATGAAATACCTTGTGAATGCTTCCAAATGTAACAAATGAAAATAGAAAAACTAAAGCATTATGAAAGCAATAACAAGTTACCTATTCCATAGTGGATTGGTGTCACATGTGCAAGTGACCCTTTCCCAATCCTTGATCAAAGCTTAAGATGATGCAAATGCAAATAGGATGAAGAGCAAGATGAGTTCTCAAACCAAGAGAGTAACCTTGCATAAAAGTTGTGGATGATGAATGAGGATTAAGGCCTTCTTTTATAGATTTTCTTGATGAGAGATTGTCCAAATGAGTGAATGTGGGACTAAAGATCCACCAGTGAGAATAGACCACTTGTCAAGTGGTGATAGGCCAATGGATGTGCAATATTTGGGAAGTGTGCCCATGAGAGGGAGAATTTGAATTCAAATTTGGCAATAAATTTAGAGAGGGGGACAAGAAAAAGAGCAATAAATGCACTGTTGGAGGGACAAATCAACTTGTCATGATTTTCAAATTTGAGGGCCATGTTGAGTGAAAATAAGAGTTTTAATAAATCAATAAACTGATTTATTTGTGCAAGTGGAGATATATAGAGGATGCAAGTGAGTGGGTTAGGCTAGGCTAATTAGGATTAGGTTAGCTTAATGGTGATTAGGTGAGTTTAACTTTTAGGACTTTGATATTTGATTTATTTGAATTAGAAAATGATGGAATATGATTTTGGATTTGATTTAAATGGATGTTTGATTTATTAAAAGGTTGATGATAATGTTTATTTGATTTTAAATAAATGACCTTAGGAGATGAGATTACCTCATGAATGGATGAAAGTGAACCTGATTAATTGATGAATGGACCTAATGTGAAATCTAGTTTAGTTAATGAATGAACCTGATTGAATGCACAATGTTAATTTTGCATGTCTACATTTTGCCCCTCTTTGAAGCAATGTACTTGTTGTGTTGGTTCAAAGAATAAACTTGCCGCAATCAAAATAAAATAAAAATTGTTTTTTCGGATGCCCCAGCGGAAAGTACACTGGTACATTGCCCCCTCGAGAGATCGAGTGAAAAGATTCGATTTGAGGGTCGATCTCGCGATAAAGAGGTTCAAAATGGATGGTTATGGACGGTGATGCAAATGAGATGATTTTAAGATGCTTAGAATAACAAATCTATATTATCCTAAACAACTTAAATGCTGATATGATATGAGATGGATGAGATTGATGATGTGTTATGTTGTAATTATGCAATGGATGATTTATGAGATGCTTAGACTAACAGATCTATATTATGATGATGATATGAATGCATGATGGATGCATGATGGATGAATTGGTGATGATGATTAACTGTTCATGCTATGATGTTGAATGCGAAGATGAAGAAATTAGATGATGACAAGAGGATCCAACAAGCCAACATTATGAGAGATGATGATGAGAAATGATGATGAAATGAGATGATGATGGATGATTTGCTTATCAAGGATTGGGATTTAAAAGGGCCTTACTTTATGTTTGATAACACCCTAAGCATGATGCATCAGGTATAAGGACGAGGATGATTGTTGTGCCAGGTGTGATGGAATGACACAAAATAGAATAGTAGGTATTCTTGTTCTTTTGACATACAAAACCCTTGCTAGGATGCACTTTCAGAAGTTTCAAACATCTTGGACCATTAAAACATGGAAAGGTATAACCAATCAATGCAATAGACAAGTTGTCCAAAAATCCCTCTAGCATATCTAACAAGCAAGTATTGTAAGTTATTTTACAAAACGTCCAACAAACTGCTGGACAGGTAATGATGTTTGCCCCATTCCTATCTCTAAATCACTTTGTTGAATATCATCGAGGTCCTTGGGAGGTGGAAACACCAGTAAGATGGTCAAAAGATAAAGACCAAGTAAACAAATAGACTGATGCTCTTCAATACCGCTAACAAAAAAAGGATATGTTTTCTAAGGATGATGAACGAAACTTATTGCCAAAAGATAATGCCCATTGTAGGAAGGATTCATCCTAGGACATGTTAGTGGATAGCGGCACGTCATTTCGTTTATCAAAGTGTTCGATAGATAATGCTTACCCAGGAAGGATTCATCCTAGGACATGATGTTGTCAGAATGAGATTGATATGGAGACTGTGTTAATGTTTATATGGTGTAATCTAAATGAAAACAAAACACAAAATGAAACATTATACTGAAAACTCAAACAAAGAAATAAAGATAGTTTTCAGAAGTGTTCCATCTTCCTCTATCTACAGTGATTTCTTTTGAAGCTTTTGCTCTCAGATTGTATAAGCTCAGCTCCTCCAAATAGCAACCTGTAGAATGAGTTATGCAAAAGGAAATTCTATCCTATATGCTATGAATATGAATATGGACAGGGGCTGTAGATTATGCACAGGGACTGTGAATGGAAGATGTCATGATTCTATGCTATGATTACTATGATTCTATGCTATGAAAGTACTATGAATTCTATGAATGCTATGAATGCTTACAATTTGACTATAATTTACTTGCTTAAAACTTCTATATCATTTGGAGTTTCCGGTAGTCATATTTATAGATTTTTGCAGGCACAATATCGGCTGGCAAGAATCTACGGCTGTGAGATTGTCTGGTAGAATTGAAAGGTGAGAGATGGAGAAGTTGAGAAGAAGATGGAAGAGGTTAAGAGGTTGGAGAGAAGGATGGATTCCTGTCTTCAACCCACGGGAACAAGCCTGCACAAAAACAGAGAAAATTAAATTTTCTGTTTTGACCGTTTGCTTCCCGGATGTTGAAGATAATCCCAAATTAAATAAATAAATAAATTTATTTAATTTAATTTCATTTATTGAATTTTGATTTTTGATTTTTTAAAAACTATGGAATATTTAATTAAATATTTTGAGATATTTAATTATGATATGACTTTAGAAGAATATATAAAATATTAGAAGAATTAATTAAATATTTTGGAATATTTAATTATGAATAAATATATGAATCGATTTAGAGGAATTAATTAAATATTTGAAATATTTAATTATAAATGATATTTAGAAGAAAAGAAGAATATTTTAATCTTTATTTGAATAAAATATTCAAACTAAGATTATATGATAATTAATATAAATAAACCATAATATTTATTTAATTAATTAAGAAATGAATACGAAAAGATGATTAAATAAACTTATTTATTTAATCAAAATAAAAGAATGAAGAAATATAAATAAATTATTTAAATTTATTTATACGCAGATAGAATTTGAAGATTTTAATTAAATATTAAAAATATTTAATTAATTACCAGACAATATGATGTGACCATTTTTAGGTGTATACATTTTGCCCCTCTTTGAAGTGATGTGTTTTACGCATTACTTAAAGAATTTTGAAATTTTCCCCAAATGTTGACTGTCGAAATGTTAATAGGTATATGCCCCCACAAACGATGAATCGATAATATTTTGAATTTTTATGAATTTTTTTGATTTTTTTGAAATTTTTTGATTTTTATGATTTTGAAGATGTCGATTCATCGTTTGAAACCAATGATTTGAAGAAAAATTGATCCGGAAAGATGCAAAATGAAAAATTGATGAAGAAATTGCCCCTGCTATGTTAAAATGTGATAAAATGCCCCAATTTTACCATTATATAGGTTAAAAATGTCATTTTCCATGTCATTTTCAATTTTAACCTAGTAAAATTTGCAAATTTTGAGCTCTGACTTGATAATTATGGCACTTCCTGTTCACCAGCACCGTTTCGAGCGTATCCGACGACATCAGTGGCCAGCATACTATGGACCTCCGGTATGTATCCCGCAAATCTCCTGCTTTTCAAAACTTTTCCGTTTAGTGCACGTTTTTCAATGTTTTGATGTAGAAAAGTGTGTTTTAGCGCCCTTAAAAGTTTTCGTAGCGCATATGATATTTTGCGTAGCGTGATTGATTTCGTAGCGCATTTGATAAATATTGCAGCGCTTTTAATAATTTTCATAGTGCATATGTTTCCATAGCGCATTTGATAAATTTAATAGCGCTTTTGATGATTTTCATAGCGCATATGTTTCCATAGCGCATTTGATAAAAAGTGTAGCGCTATTGATATGTTTTGTAGTGCATATAATCTTGTAGCGCTCTTGATAAATTCTATAGCACCCATGATTAGTTTTATAGCGCCTATGATGTTGTAGCGCTGATGAGGAATTTTGTAGCGCCTATAAATAGTTTTGTAGCGCTTTTGATTGTATGTTGTTGTGAATGATAAATTTGGTTCCCAAAGTTGTTGGAAAACAAATAGGAGCTGATAGATTTGCTTTTAAAGTTGTTAAAAACAAATCAGACTGATAAATCTGCTTTCCATGATGACGAAAAACAAATTATTTGCTTGATGTGTTTATTTCTAAAGCTGTTAAAAATAAACATGATTTTGATTATTTATTTTCCATGAGAATGAAAAACAAATATTTTGATGTTGTTAAAAATAAACATGATTTTGATTATTTATTTTCCATGAGAATGAAAAACAAATATTTTGATGTTCAGATTTGATTGATACGTTATGATGATTTGATATTGATTTTGCTTTGATAATGACTTAACAGGAGAGATTAGGTGTTTTGCAGTCACGGGAGGCTTTCCCTAGTACATGGAGTTTGATTCCCCATTTGTTACAGTCAGATCAAGATGTTATTGATGCTTGTGGATTGAGTTCATTGCTTGACATGCCTGAGGTTCGCCTCAACAGGGCTTTATTGACAACACTTGCAGAGCGGTGGCATAGTGACACCAACACATTTCATTTACCGACGGGCAAGATTACAGTGACCCCCGAGGATGTATATCATATCCTACGGATCCCAGTGATGGGAGAGATAGTTGTTTTTGATAGCCGAGAGGTTGGATGTACTGATTCTTTGAGGAGGATTTTATGAGATGATCAGATTGTTGGATACTTCATCCCATGGGGTGAGATTACAGATACATATCCACCTTTACCATATGTACTTGCAGGATTTATTGGAGGTGTGTTGTGCGCCGACCATAGGTCAAAGGGGTTTGTGATTAGATGGGGTCATGTTTTGGAGAGCATGGTGATGCAGGGGACACGTTATGCATGGGGTACATGCATGCTAGCCCACCTATATGATGAGTTACATCATATTGTATATGGTAGAGGCCAAAGTTTTGCTGTTGGGTGCTCATTACTACAGATATGGGCATGGGAGCACTTTGCTATTTTACGTCCATTAACTCGAGGACAGCGACTAGCTGGTCGATCATACAGATGGAGATATGCTCACATTATTGCTTAGCTGAGACTGGGCAAACTAGTGCATTGGCAGTGACTATTGGATAGTCTGGATACAGTATGTTGGAGACCGTATTTAGATTGTGAGCCATGGCCAGAGGATGCAAGGGAGATGCCATATGTATGTACTTCCAGATTTTTGATTGGGCGGACTACATGGATCATTGAGAGATTTCTTGCTGGACGACTATGTCGGCAGTTTGGTCGGATTCAGGGTATGCCTGTGGGTTCAGCCATTTATGCATGACAACAGCCAGAGCTTGCAGTGTGGGGTACACAGATTTCATATGAGACAGCAGTGGCAGCGTTCACCAGTTTGGGAGCACAGATGTGGGATTACCGAGTGGATGTCCTCGATGCAGGGACAACA
>VDFB02155617.1:14391-155761 GCA_007258455.2 Sequoia sempervirens
TTAATTAATTAAATAAATATTATGGTTTATTTATATTAATTATCATATATCTTAGTTTGAATATTTTATTCAAAATAAAGATTAAAATATTCTTCTTTCTTCTAAATATCATTTATAATTAAAATATTTCCAAATATTTAATTAATTCCTCTAAATCGACTATATATTTATCTGCTAATTAAATATTCCAAAATATTTACTAATTCTTCTAATATTTTATATATTCTCACTTAAAGTCATATATCATAATTAAATATCTCAAAATATTTAATTAAATCTTCCATAGTTTTTAAAAAATCAAAAATCAAAATTCAATAAATGAAATTAAATTAAATAAATTTATTTATTTATTTAATTTGGGATTATCTTCAACATCCGGGAAGCAAATGGTCAAAACAAAAAATTTAATTTTCTCTGTTTCTGTGCAGGCTTGTTCCCATGGTTTGAAGACAGGAATCCATCCTTCTCTCCAACCTCTCAACCTCTTCCATCTTCTTCTCAACTTCTCCATCTCTCACCTTTCAATTCTACCAGACAATCTCACAGCCGTAGATTCTTGCCAGTCGGGATTGTGCCTGCAAAAATCTATAAATATGACTGCCAGGAACTCCAAATGATATAGAAGTTTTAAGCAAGTAAATTATAGTCAAATTGTAAGCATTCATAGCATTCATAGAATTCACAGTACTTTCATAGCATAGAATCATAGTAATCATAGCATAGAATCATGACATCTTCCATTCACAGTCCCTGTGCATAATCTATAGCCCCTGTCCATATTCATATTCATAGCATATAGGATAGAATTTCCTTTTGCATAACTCATTCTACAGGTTGTTATTTGGAGGAGCTGAGCTTATACAATCTGAGAGCAAAAGCTTCAAAAGAAATCACTGTAGATAGAGGAAGATGAAACGCTTCTGAAAACTATCTTTATTTCTTTGTTTGAGTTTTCAGTATAATGTTTCATTTTGTGTTTTGTTTTCATTTAGATTACACCATATAAACATTAACACATTTTTTTTGGCGCCCACCGTGGGGCATTTGCCCCCTTTTTAATATCTTTTTGCAGTTTTTTTTGATAGGTTACAGATAAAAACCTTAGAATAGCGCAGGAAACACGTCTTCGAAATTTCAATACCCAGTTCAGCGCATTTGAAGACTTTTGCAGCGCCCGTGAGGTATTTTGCAGGGCCTGTGAGGTATTTTGCAGCGCCTGTGAGGTCTTTTGCAGCACCCGTGAGGTATTTTGCAGCGCCCATGAGGAATTTTACAGCGCCCGTGAGGTCTTTTGCAGCGCTTGTGAGGTCTTTTGCAGCGCCCGTGACAACTTTTGTAGCGCCTATAATGTCTGTTGCAGTGCAATTTTTAAAAAAGCGGTATATTGTAATCTGTAAGCTTAATATAGTTTAACTGAATCCGACGCAGCTGCGGATAGTTAGTAGTTTTAAATGTAAAATGAAGCAATCCTAGGGTAGGCATTTAAAGTTAAAAAGAAGCAATCCTAGGGTAGTCATCTAAGGTAAAATAAAGCAATCCTAGGGTAAACATTTAATTTAAAATGAAGCAATCATAGGGTAGACAATTCATATTTCGTTTTGGGCTTAAAAAGATTTTTTCTATTTATGTGAAGCAACATCTTCACTTAGCTTAGAAAATTTTCATTTGGGGCTTAAAATACATTAGTGTTTGCTTTGTTTTGATGATAGGCCTATGCTCTCCCCTTAACTGGGTGATCAAAATGCCAAACTCACCTATTTCCCTTCATGCAATTTTCTGTTTTATTAGCTCCTTTTAGAAGGCTTGCCGTAGTGGGAAAAAGTACTCACCCTACGGGAACGACCTAAGTGGGAACAACTAAAGCCAAGTTTTCCAACCCACTATAATCAAATGCAGATGGTTGATGAAAATCCCATTCGATGGTAGTGTGCATTGATAACCATCCCCAAAGCCTTTGTTCTAAAGGTAGGGAGGTCTCTCGAGGGAGTCTATCATTTGCCGCACCGAACAGAAACCCTTACTAAGAACTTAGTGTAGTATCTTACCGAGTCAGTTCCCGAACATTATATTAATCATAGTGCAGGGGAGGGAAGAATCTACCCCCAAGATACTCACCATATAACTGCCAAGGATTGTTTGCTCAGGGGATCCGGTATCCACTTCCGTCACTCTGAGTATGCACCTGGAAAAGACAAAAACACGGGCGCCCTTTCGGGGGTGACACGGCTGTGTGAGTCAACGCAGTTTTAAGATGTGGGTTGTTGATTGCTATGATGACCTACTTGAGAATTAAGAGTGAGTCTGTTTGAAATGCTTATCATGTGTAAAACCTGTTAAAACAATTTCTGAACAACATTTTGGTTATACACTTGATGTTTAGTATAGGACTTAAGACAACCATTTTACAACTTGTTTGATGTGTTTTCAATACACTAATTTAGATAAGATCATCCAAAACACTCATCATCATTAAATCTCATGTTACGAGATTGGAAATCCACAACGTTTGAAAAGAAATCCATTTTCAAAAGGATTAAGAAGCCAAAGAAACCCCTCAACCACAAGAAACTATTGAAGAAGCAAAGATTTTTGTATCAAAGCCGAAAAGTTTTACTCAAATATAGAACCTTTCTTCATAGGTATCATGATTGTGTTAGAGGTTTTTCAAATGATTATGCCATAGAACCTTTGTATTCACAAGCTTATTTTCAAAGAAGAGCTCTTTCTCAAAGGCATAACCATAGTCAATGCATTCGTTTCAGTTATATTCCCCAACCTGCAATCGAATATTCTACTCGTCCAAATCAAATTTTGCAATGGAGAACTTAGAATACATTAGGCATCCATCATAAAATCCATCCTTCTACAAAGCCATGATCAAAACTTCATAAAGTGCAAAATCATCTTTGTCTTGATCTTTTGCTTAAATTCCCGCTAACAGGATTTTCATCCTTCCACTTAGGGAACAACACAAGCTAAAAGATTAGAAATTTTGTGTAAGTCATAGAATCTTCATTCTATCCTGATTTTCATATATCTCACATAAATTGCACTATTTCACTTTTTTTTGATCGAAAGCAAGTAGAATTTGGAGTAAAACCTATTCCTGTCTTCACGAGATCTCAAAAACAAATGGAAAAAGATGAGGGAGAAACCACTTCATGTAAAATGGGTGACCGTAATGAAAAAGAAGAGGAAACGTTTAATCTTGATGAGTTAACAGAAGAAAAACTTCAAGAAGCAGAACAAGATCCCCAATTCCATACTCTTATGGAAAAGATTTTAGAGTGAAACAAAGAACGATACTTTCTTTCATTAGCTAATCAAGGAGCTAAGTTACCTCACAATTTTGACTTAGAAGGGATTAAACAAAATCCTGAAACTCCTCCTAATGACTTTAGTGCTCTTAATCAACAGATAAAAGAATTACAAGGGAAAATAAAAGAAATGCAAGGGGGTACAACAAAGAAATATGTTTTGGAAGACATATCTCCTTATCCATTTGATAGGAGTCTTCAAATGACCCCATTTCCAAAACATTGTGAAATCCCTAAGTATGATAGGTATAATGGAAAAACTGATCCTATTGACCATGTGAGGGATTTCCGAAACATGAGTCTAGAATTTGCCTATGACGATACCTACTTGATGCGATTATTTCCACGAAGTCTAGGTGTACAATCCATGGAGTGGCTTTCAAAAATCACTCCACCTATTAAAACTTTTGAGGAGTTAATAAATCAATTTATATCACAATACTCCTACAACATACAACACCAGATAACAATGCTTGATCTTTGTAAAGTGAAACAAAAAGTAGGAGAACCCTTCACTACGTTCTTGCAAAGGTGGAGAAGGTTATTTGCATGATATTCCCGTCCTATTCCTGAAAAGGAAAAGATGGATATCTTTATCAATAGCCTTGATCAAGAATTAAGCTATAGGCTTAACCTTCATTGTCCTCATAACTTTGAAAAATTGATTGAAAACGCAATCACCATTGAAGGAGCCTTGGTTAAAAGGGGAGTGATAAAACTTGATAATCCAAGTACATCAAATCAAAACAATAACGATAAAACAAGGTTTTGGAACAAAAGCAAAAATGTTGTTAATGATGGTATAGTAGATGCAAATAATTTACGAACAAGACCATCTGTTTTCAATCTATCAAGTGCTCCACGAAACAATCAACAAGGAAATACAACTCAACAAGGAAACAACAATCAACAAGGACAAACCTCCAAGCAAGAGAGCATGACCAATCAAAATCGTGGTAATTTCAATAATAATCTTGGCAATACCCAAACATCAAATCCGTCCAGACCTTCATTCTTTTCAAATCGACGGAATTTTACCACTTTGGGTCAATCTCTTGAGTCTGCTCTCAAGGAGCTTCTTGATAATAAGGTTATCACCTTACCTCCACAAAGAGATTATGAGCCACGAGTCAAACCACCATCATGGAATGACTCGTATTATTGCAATTATCATCGATGTAAAGGTCATAGAACAAACAATTGTCAAGCTTTGAAAAATCTAGTACAAGATTTAATTGACAATGGTACCATTACCATTGAGGGACATCAAACCAATGACAATCATCAAGCATTCAAAGATCCTTTACCAAATTATCAAAAGGGGGAAACATCAGATACCAAAGCCAAAAGTATACACAATGTTGAAGACAATATAATCCGTCACATCTATGCTGATGATCCACAAGTTAATGTTATCAAAATCAAAGGAAAACAAGAATATCAACAGGTTAATGTGACAACAAGAGGTCAAGCAAAAGTTGTTCTAAAAGGAAGTTCATCTAAAACAACTATTTCTCCTCCAAGTCAGTATAATCTAGTTGATCAATTGAGAAAAACATCAGCTCAAATCTCCATCCTGGAACTTCTCAAAATATCCCCTATACACAAGAATATTTTAGAAGAAGCTCTTGTAAACACAACTATTGATACTGATCTAGATGTAAACAGATTTCAAGCCATGGTGGGACATTTGTCTTCCCCCACTTGTCTTTCATTTTCCGATAAAGATGATGCTTCTATGACACATCCACATAATTCCTCGCTCTATCTTGAAGTCATGATCCATAAACATCGAATTAGACGTGTCTTAATAGATGGAGGAGCCGGTTTGAATATTTGTACCTTAAAGTTAATAAATGCTTTAGGAATATCAGAAAATGAAATTGATCCACGAAGGAAGATAACTATCAAGGCATATGATGATGAAGAAAGAGCTTTTAAAGGATTAATATTGCTGCCTATCAGAGTGGGACCTGTTGTGAAGAATACATTTTGTCAGGTTCTAGATCGAGATCTTTCTTATAATATACTTTTGGGTCGTTCGTGGATTCATGATATGCAAGCAGTACCATCAACGTATCATCAATGTATCAAGTTTTCATATGATGGACAAGAAATAACTATACAGGCTAATTACAATAGTACCCAAACTTGTTCAAATCTTCGAGTAACTCAAGATGTCTTAGTACCACACAATAGGGAAGCTCTGGCTGTTTCATCTTCCAATCTACAAGTCCAATTGCAAGAATTGACAAAGAATCTTGATACTAAGCTGAAGTTCAAAGACAAAGGGGTAGGTGAATATTCTTTATCTCTTTCTACCTTACCTCCTTCTCCAAGGTCACACGGGCAACCTACCTTATCAAATCAAAAGATTGCAACAACTTCTACATCTCAAGCTTCTGTGCCAATCACAAAGTTTGATGGAAAATTCATTAGAGCTAACACTACTGAAGAAGAAGCTGAAGATAGGGACATCCTAAATTGGCTATATAAAGATGAAAATGATTCTCTCTTACACATTAAGTTACCTAAAGAACAATATGGTAAGGGGTACGCTATCATGCAAAAGATGGGCTATGAAGGAAATGGTCCTATAGGGAAAAGAAGAGAAGGAATTGTGGAACCAATTCAACCTATTTCAAAGCATTCAAGTGATAAAACCAGACTTGGATATGGCAAAGATAAAGAAGACTCTACTTCGCAGCAAACATAGTCAACTCATGAAAGAGGATCAGTGTTAAATAAATCTCATGAATCAGTTTTCCAATTGCAAAATAGTTCAGATACTGATTCTAATGAATATGAATGGGACACCATTTATAATGATGAATTTTGGAGAGACAAACAAGTTGATATCATACACAAATATGCACCTGTTCTCATACAAGGAGAAGGCTCAAGGCCTCCACTTGATTTTGTTTTACAAAGCGATCATGACTCAAGTGAGGAAGAATCAGATTCTAGCGTGATTGACAATCAACAGGAGAATACCATCATAGACCTTGTCTACCATGAGGATGATAACCATATCATGACTTTGACAATTCAAGACCTTACCAAACCTAATGATCCTATGCCTTTAGTTTATCCAGAACTTATTGATTGGGACATTGACGCACCTATCCATATTCCTACATTCAGTGATGATGAGGAAATTATAAATTTTCTTTGTTCTTCAAATGAAGAAAACAATTGTTTCATTCAAGAATCCCATACTCATGATTTTGATAAGGAGGGTGTCAAGTCTCTTAGCTGAAAAATAAATGAAATAAAACATGGATCTATTGGTGAAAACCAAAAAATGGCAGTGATAGATCAACAAAAGAGAAAAATAAAGAGCGAATCCGACAGTGAAAACCTTTTTGAGGCACTGAAAGATGAGAAACTTGACACTCTTCCCAAGTATTATCATGAAAGATCTTCTATTTTAATTGAACCAACAGAATCAATCAACATAAGTACAGCAGAACAGCCAAAAGTTTTGCAAATTGCAGCATCATTAACAGTTGAAGAAGTCCTAAAATTCATGCAATTCTTGAAGGAGAATCAAATCAACTTTTCTTGGTCATATGCCGATATGCCAGGGTTAGATCCTAATTTGATAATGCATCATTTATCTATCAAACCTGGGACAAAGCCTATAAAGCAAAAGCTCAGAAAAATGCATCCACATGTTGCATTACTGGTCAAAGAAGAATTAAAGAAGCTTTTGGATGTTGGATTCATTCGAACTATTGATTATGCAGAATGGATTTCCAATATTGTACATGTTTCAAAGCCAAATGGACGGATCAGAGTTTGTACAGATTTCAGAGATTTAAATAAAGCTTGTCCCAAAGATGACTTTCCTCTACCCAACATAGATATGATTGTTGATTTAACTGCTGGCCATGCAATGTATTCATTAATGGATGGGTTTTCAGGATACAACCAGATAAAAATTGCACCAGAATATCAAGATAAAATAGCATTCACATGTCCTTGGGGTACCTATTGCTGGAATGTAATGCCATTCGGGTTAAAGAATGCTGGAGCTACTTATCAAAGAGCAATGACAACTATTTTTCATGATATGATGCATACATTCATGGAAGATTATGTTGATGATTTACTTGCCAAATCTCACACACGAGAGGAACACCTGGAAATCTTATCAAAAATCTTTATTAGAATGGAGAAGTTCAATGTTCGACTCAATCCAAAGAAATGTGTCTTTGGTGTTACATCTGGAAAACTCCTAGGATACATTGTTTCAGAAAAGGGCATAGAGGTTGATCCAGAAAAAGTACAAGCAATAATGGATATGCCGCCACCATGAAATATTAGTCAGCTTCGATCATTGCAAGGGTGACTACAATCCATCAAGCAGTTTATAGCTCAACTGGCAGACAAAAGTTTACCATTTACGCATTTATTGCATAAAAATGTCCCATTCAAATGGGAAGACAAATGTGAAGCAGCATTCAATCAGATCAAGCAATATATTGTGCATCCACCAGTTTTAATTCCACCTATTCCAAGAAAGCCACTCATACTTTATATTTCAGCAACAGAAGTATCCTGGGGAGCATTGCTAGCACAAGAAGATTCTACAGGCAAAGAAAGGGCCATATACTATATCAGCAGAACTCTAACAAGTCATGAGTTAAACTACACTTTCATTGAAAAAGCTTGTCTTGTAGTGGTGTTCGCTTCTCAAAAGTTGCGACACTATATGTTGGCTCATACAGTTAAGCTGATAACCAAGATTGATCCATTAAAATACCTATTAAGCAGAGCTACTTTAACAGGAAGACTTGCAAAATGGGTCATGATCCTAAGTGAGTTTGATATTCACTATGTAGATCGAAAAGCTATTAAAGGACAGGTCATTGCAGATCAGTTGGTTGAAGCACCTTTACAAGAGGAAAATCCAATGCACATTGAGTTTCCTGATGCAGATGTCTTCACAGCAACAATTCAGAAATCATGGACATTGTACTTTGATGGATCTTATACACAATATGGCTCGGGGGCAGGAATTCTTTTTGTTACACCTAAAGGACATACCATTTCACGATCATATTGGTTGATGTTTCCTTGCACAAATAACATAGCTGAATATGAGGCATTGCTCATAGGATTGAAAATAGCTTTGGAATGGAAAATTACAGAGTTGGAAGTCTACGGTGATTCACAACTTGTCATTAACCAAATTAATGATGATTATCAAACCAAAGATGATAAGTTGTTACCTTACAAGAATATGGTGGATGATTACAAGCAGTATTTTGTGTTAATCAAGTTTTCACAAATATCAAGGATTGATAATAAAGCTGCGGATGCAATGGCTACCATTGCTTCCTTATTACAACTTTCAGAAGATCAAACTAAGTATGAATTCTTGGTGGAACAATTGTTTTCTCCTACCTATGATAATCCTGAAACCCAAGTCATATGTCATTTAACCGGTTCTGATTCACCTTTATATGGCAAGACTTATACCTATTTGAAAGATAATATCTTACCTTCGGATTTATCCCGCAACCAAAAACGGAATTTCATTCGCCAATCATCCCGTTATACCTTAATTGCTAATATCCTTTATTGACGTGGTCTTGATGGTACACTCCTTAGATGTCTTGAACGTGACGAATCTGAAAAAGCCTTACAAGAGGTTCATGGTGGTATTTGTGGAACTCATTCGAGTGGTTTGACCTTAGCAAAGAAACTTGTCAGAATGGGTTACTATTGGCCTACCATGGAGAAAGATTCTTTTACTTTTGTCATAGAAGTGTTCTAAATGTCAGATTCACGAGAATCTTATTCATGCAGCCTGCGCAAGAACTACAACCTTTTACTTCAACATGGCCTTTTTCTCAGTGGGGACTAGATCTTGTTGGTAAAATACATCCTTCATCATCAAATGGTCATAAATTCATCATTACAGCAGTACAGAGTATTTTACAAAATGGATTGAAGTTGTTCCTTTAACAACAGTGACTGCAAAAACAAATATCTTCGTTTATCCTAAATTATATTATTTGTAGATATGGAATTCCTAATTCTATTATCACTGATAATGGAAGACCTTTTAAGAATCAGGATGTTGATGAACTATTGTGAAAGATTTCGCATCCAACACAAGTTCTCTACACCTTACTATCCACAGGGTTAATGGTCAATTTATCCCGCAACCAAAAACGGAATTTCATTCGCCAATCATCCCGTTATACCTTAATTGCTAATATCCTTTATTGACGTGGTCTTGATGGTACACTCCTTAGATGTCTTGAACGTGACGAATCTGAAAAAGCCTTACAAGAGGTTCATGGTGGTATTTGTGGAACTCATTCGAGTGGTTTGACCTTAGCAAAGAAACTTGTCAGAATGGGTTACTATTGGCCTACCATGGAGAAAGATTCTTTTACTTTTGTCAAGAAGTGTTCTAAATGTCAGATTCACGAGAATCTTATTCATGCACCTGCGCAAGAACTACAACCTTTTACTTCAACATGGCCTTTTTCTCAGTGGGGACTAGATCTTGTTGGTAAAATACATCCTTCATCATCAAATGGGCTATACAAAATGATTGAAGTTGTTCCTTTAAGTATTATCTTCGCCTACAATTCCGATAATGGAAGACCTTTTAGGATGTTGATGAACTTTGTGAAAGATTTCCATCCATTCTCTACACCTGGGTAATGGTCTTTCTAACAAAACCATCTTGAAGATCAGTAAATGACGCTGGACGTGATTGGCATGTTCAACTCAACCCAGCTTTATGGGCATACAGAACAAGTATTCGCACACCGACAGGAGCTACCCCATATGCTTTAGTCTATGGAGCAGAAGCAATTTTACCATTAGAAGTTGAAATACCTTCGCTTAGGGTTTCACTCAAGGGATTGATAAGTGATGAAGACTATAGAGTTTCTCGCCTCCAAGAGTTAGAATTGTTAGATGAAAGACATCAACATGCAGTTGATCATTTGAAGGGATATCAACAAGTTATGTCCCGTAGCTACAATCATAGAGTTAAACCATGGACATTTCAAGTAGGTGACTTAGTCTTAAGGGAAAATCCACAAAATCAGCAAGACAGAGAAAAGAAAGGGAAATTTGAACCTAATTGGCTTGGTCCATTTATTGTCATTGCAGCATACGATTCTGGTGCATATCAGTTATCCACATCAGAGGGGGACCTGTTTGAAGAGCCGATCAATAGTATTCATCTGAAGAAGTTCTATGTTTAAAAAAAAAAATCATAAATCATAAAAAGTCCTGAAAAAATCAAAAAAACATCATAAAAAGTCCTGAAAATTATTAAAAAAAAAAAAATCATAAAAAGTCCTAAAAAAAAAATTTAAAAATTCTAAAAAAGTGCAATAAAATCAAGTGGTGAAAACCTGGCAAACAGGCGCTACTTGTGATTACAATGGGCTCCTCCATTTATTAGTTTATGTCTTGTTTGGCATCATCCATCCATATCTATCATTTGTATATATTTTTTTTATATATCCATATCATGCAATGGGAATCTTATCTTTCATCATGGCTTGATGAAATTTGTACATATCTTTTATCTTTAGGTTGTGTTTACACTGGGGGAAAAATGCAGAAACATACAAACAAGAGAGGGGCAACGAGCTTTCAGAACATCACAAACAAACAAATGACGGTTTGATAAAATACAACAAACATTGCTGTATCAAATCAATCACAACATGTTTTTGCTAATGGAAATAAAAAACAACATGATTTGAACAACTATCGAAATGAGAATATCAATGATGATAATCGAATTGGATGATCTTAATTTGAATAAATGTTTGAAATACTTTAAACAAGATTTGAATGGTTGTTTGATTTTTTATCATATCTCTGGAGCAATTCAATGATGTACTGAACTAGAAAAGCAAGGAAGGAGTATGATTTTTATTTGTCTACTGTATGATTTTTATTTGTCTACTGTTTGTGAGGAAATCATTAGTACTATGCAAATTGGTCGCGAGACATGCTCTACTATGTATCATGGATGACATTTCAGAATTTGCATGAGAAAATGATTAACTTTTGTCTGTTTATGCAAGCAATACTCAGGTCATCTTGGTTTAATTATACCAAGATGCTTGTATTAACTTGCTATATCAAAAATCATGAAAGCAATACTCAGGTCATCACTGGTGCTAACATACCCTTTGATGCTTGTATTAACTTTCAACATTTCAAAGTTCTATGATGATACAAAAAGCATGAATAAGCTCTCCAAATGGCAATATTGTATGGATGTTTTGCATGGTTAGTATAGATTGCATTCATATTAAAAACTACATTTTGCATTTATAGATTTCTCAAAAGCTGGCAAAGAATCAAATGGTTATATCTTTTTGAAAATATGACTGAGTATATTTTGACATTCACAAAAACATTATTTCATACATATATTTGCATCAGAAAATCATAAAATTAAAGCATACAATATATACATCATTACCATATACATTCATTCATTCAATAGATTTCATCTCATAAATCATGTATACATATATATCATAATCATGAAATCATCAAACCATACACATCATATATAATCATAAATCATCGCTGCATTTCATATATCTCAAAAATGAATGTCAAAATGTACAAGGATGTCAACTACAAATGATATAATATCATCAAAAATGACATCATCTCACGGTGTATACAAAATGTCTCAACAGAAAATCATGAAAATATCATATACAATGCACTAGGCAGTGCTATCCTCTGATGGAGCTGGCCTAGGACCTGTACCACCTGCCCCTGATGGACCTGCTCCGCCTGTCCCTGATGGTCCTCCTGGAGGTAATGGTTGTGTCACACCTCTACTAGTAGTACGAGAACGACCATGAGTAGATCGTGACTGAGCATAACTCTCTCTCCGCTCAGGTGGAACCACATTGTGATATCTAGTCCTATAAAACTCAGCCTCTCGGGTGGCTCTGGTAACCTTTCTCATCATATCACTAGTTAAGGTGCTAGCTGCTACTCTCTGTAGGCTATCTGCTAAGGCAATGGCCTGCTCACCCCGCTGTCTAGCTGTGTCCCTCTCAGCAGTAACTGAAGTCAACTGACCCTGCAACTGTGTAATCAAGGCATGTGCCTGTGATAGCTGAGTCTGCAAACTCTGTACTGTACTCTATAAAGTGGATATCTGACCTGATACTGTTGGATCTACTGAAGGAGATGGATCAATGTGTCACATCCATGGTCCACCTCTACCACCTCTGCCACCTCTCCTACCACCTCTCCTACCACCTCTATCTCCACCCCTATCATCACCACCATCATCTCCCTCTGAGTCATCATCTCCTCCACTCCCATCATCATCACTGTCCTCTGAATCATCACCCTCTGAAGCCAAATCTCTCTGTCGACGTCTCTATGCAATAATAGGAGCAATAGCCTCATCAGGATCAAACATGCGTGGTGCCGGATGCTCTAGGACATACTGATAATACTCTGGTGTTGTCCCTGCATCGAGGACATCCACTCGGTAATCCCACATCTGTGCTCCCAAACTGGTGAACGCTGCCACTGCTGTCTCATATGAAATCTGTGTACCCCACACTGCAAGCTCTGGCTGTTGTCATGCATAAATGGCTGAACCCACAGGCATACCCTGAATCCGACCAAACTGCCGACATAGTCGTCCAGCAAGAAATCTCTCAATGATCCATGTAGTCCGCCCAATCAAAAATCTGGAAGTACATACATATGGCATCTCCCTTGCATCCTCTGGCCATGGCTCACAATCTAAATACGGTCTCCAACATACTGTATCCAGACTATCCAATAGTCACTGCCAATGCACTAGTTTGCCCAGTCTCAGCTAAGCAATAATGTGAGCATATCTCCATCTGTATGATCGACCAGCTAGTCGCTGTCCTCGAGTTAATGGACGTAAAATAGCAAAGTGCTCCCATGCCCATATCTGTAGTAATGAGCACCCAACAGCAAAACTTTGGCCTCTACCATATACAATATGATGTAACTCATCATATAGGTGGGCTAGCATGCATGTACCCCATGCATAACGTGTCCCCTGCATCACCATGCTCTCCAAAACATGACCCCATCTAATCACAAACCCCTTTGACCTATGGTCGGCGCACAACACACCTCCAATAAATCCTGCAAGTACATATGGTAAAGGTGGATATGTATCTGTAATCTCACCCCATGGGATGAAGTATCCAACAATCTGATCATCTCATAAAATCCTCCTCAAAGAATCAGTACATCCAACCTCTCGGCTATCAAAAACAACTATCTCTCCCATCACTGGGATCCGTAGGATATGATATACATCCTCGGGGGTCACTGTAATCTTGCCCGTCGGTAAATGAAATGTGTTGGTGTCACTATGCCACCGCTCTGCAAGTGTTGTCAATAAAGCCCTGTTGAGGCGAACCTCAGGCATGTCAAGCAATGAACTCAATCCACAAGCATCAATAACATCTTGATCTGACTGTAACAAATGGGGAATCAAACTCCATGTACTAGGGAAAGCCTCCCGTGACTGCAAAACACCTAATCTCTCCTGTTAAGTCATTATCAAAGCAAAATCAATATCAAATCATCATAACGTATCAATCAAATCTGAACATCAAAATATTTGTTTTTCATTCTCATGGAAAATAAATAATCAAAATCATGTTTATTTTTAACAACATCAAAATATTTGTTTTTCATTCTCATGGAAAATAAATAATCAAAATCATGTTTATTTTTAACAGCTTTAGAAATAAACACATCAAGCAAATAATTTGTTTTTCGTCATCATGGAAAGCAGATTTATCAGTCTGATTTGTTTTTAACAACTTTAAAAGCAAATCTATCAGCTCCTATTTGTTTTCCAACAACTTTGGGAACCAAATTTATCATTCACAACAACATACAATCAAAAGCGCTACAAAACTATTTATAGGCGCTACAAAATTCCTCATCAGCGCTACAACATCATAGGCGCTATAAAACTAATCATGGGTGCTATAGAATTTATCAAGAGCGCTACAAGATTATATGCACTACAAAACATATCAATAGCGCTACACTTTTTATCAAATGCGCTATGGAAACATATGCGCTATGAAAATCATCAAAAGCGCTATTAAATTTATCAAATGCGCTATGGAAACATATGCACTATGAAAATTATTAAAAGCGCTGCAATATTTATCAAATGCGCTACGAAATCAATCACGCTACGCAAAATATCATATGCGCTACGAAAACTTTTAAGGGCGCTAAAACACACTTTTCTACATCAAAACATTGAAAAACGTGCACTAAACGGAAAAGTTTTGAAAAGCAGGAGATTTGCGGGATACATACCGGAGGTCCATAGTATGCTGGCCACTGATGTCGTCGGATACGCTCGAAACGGTGCTGGTGAACAGGAAGTGCCATAATTATCAAGTCAGAGCTCAAAATTTGCAAATTTTACTAGGTTAAAATTGAAAATGACATGGAAAATGACATTTTTAACCTATATAATGGTAAAATTGGGGCATTTTATCACATTTTAACATAGCAGGGGCAATTTCTTCATCAATTTTTCATTTTGCATCTTTCCGGATCAATTTTTCTTCAAATCATTGGTTTCAAACGATGAATCGACATCTTCAAAATCATAAAAATCAAAAAATTTCAAAAAAATCAAAAAAATTCATAAAAATTCAAAATATTATCGATTCATCGTTTGTGGGGGCATATACCTATTAACATTTCGACAGTCAACATTTGGGGAAAATTTCAAAATTCTTTAAGTAATGCGTAAAACACATCACTTCAAAGAGGGGCAAAATGTATACACCTAAAAATGGTCACATCATATTGTCTGGTAATTAATTAAATATTTTTAATATTTAATTAAAATCTTCAAATTCTATCTGCGTATAAATAAATTTAAATAATTTATTTATATTTCTTCATTCTTTTATTTTGATTAAATAAATAAGTTTATTTAATCATCTTTTCGTATTCATCTTAATTAATTAAATAAATATTATGGTTTATTTATATTAATTATCATATAATCTTAGTTTGAATATTTTATTCAAATAAAGATTAAAATATTCTTCTTTTCTTCTAAATATCATTTATAATTAAATATTTCAAATATTTAATTAATTCCTCTAAATCGATTCATATATTTATTCCATATTTAATTAATTCATATTTTATATATTCTTCTAAAGTCATTCATATTAAATATCTCATATTTAATTAAATATTCATAGTTTTTAAAAAATCAAAAATAAAATTCAATAAATGAAATCTTCAACATCCGGGAAGCAAACGGTCAAAACAGAAAATTTAATTTTCTCTGTTTTTGTGCTTGTTCCCGTGGGTTGAAGCAGGAATCCATCCTTCTCTCCAACCTCTTAACCTCTTCCATCTTCTTCTCATCCCATCTCTCACCTTTCAATTCTACCAGACAATCTCACAGCCGTAGATTCTTGCCAGCCGATACAAAAATCTATAAATATGACTACCGGAAACTCAAATGATATAGAAGTTTTAAGCAAGTAAATTATAGTCAAATTGTAAGCATTCATAGCATTCATAGAATTCATAGTACATAGCATAGAATCATAGCATAGCATAGAATCATGACATCTTCCATTCACAGTCCCTGTGCATAATACAGCCCCTGTCCATATTCATATTCATAGCATTTGAATTTCCTTTTGCATAACTCTTCTACAGCATCTGAGCTTATACAATCAGAGCAAAAGCTTCAAAAGAAATCACTTTGAGGAAGATGGAACATTCAAAACTATCTTTATTTCTTTGTTTGAGTTTTCAGTATAATGTTTCATTTTGTGTTTTGTTTTCATTTAGATTACCCATATAAACATTAACATTATCAATCATCTGAAACATCATCCTAGGATGAATCCTTCCTACAAGGGGCATTATCTATCAGAAACAACACTTTGGATAAACGATCGTGCTGCCATCCCTAACATGTCCTAATGTATCCTTCCTACAATGATTATCTTTTCACTCTTATCCTTGGAAAACACATCTCGGTATTGAAGAACATCAACTTATTTGATCTTTTTCTTTTGACTTATCTTATTGGCTCACTCCAAGGACAATATCTGTTTACAACGATCATTATTCTTTTGTCTGTTGTGCTTGTTGGACGTTTTGTAAAATAACTTGGCGAATACTTGCTTTGGATATGTATAGAGGATTTTTTGGACAACTTGTCTATTGCATTGATTGGTTATAATGTTTTGGTCCAAGATGTTTGAAACAAAGTGCATCCTAGCAAGGTTATTTGTGAACAAGAATACTCCTATCTATTTGTCGAGTCAAATTCCATCACACTAAGTACAACACCATCCTGGCATAGATGCATTATGTGTTATCTTTTGAACACAACACAATCATAGTATCATATTGCTCAAAGAGGGCAATGTAGACATGCAAATTAACATTGTGCATTCAATCGTGTTCATTCATTAACTAAACTAGATTTCACATTAGGTCCATTCATCAATTAATCAGGTTCACTTTCATCCATTCATTAGGTAATCTCATCTCCTAAGGTCATTTATTTAAAATCAAATAAACATTATCATCAACCTTTTAATAAATCAAACATCCATTTAAATCAAATCCAAAATCATATTCCATCATTTTCTAATTCAAATAAATCAAATATCAAAGTCCTAAAAGTCAAACTCACCTAATCACCATTAAGCTAACCTAATCCTAATTAGCCTAGCCTAACCCACTCACTTGCATCCTCTATATATCTCCACTTGCACAAATAAATCAGTTTATTGATTTATTAAAACTCTTATTTTCACTCAACATGGCCCTCAAATTTGAAAATCATGACAAGTTGATTTGTCCCTCCAACATTGCATTTATTGCTCTTTTTCTTGTCCCCCTCTCTAAATTTATTGCCAAATTTGAATTCAAATTCTCCCTCTCATGGGCACACTTCCCAAATCTTGCACATCCATTGGCCTATCACCACTTGACAAGTGGCCTATTCTCATTGGTGGATCTTTAGTCCCACATTCACTCATTTGGACAATCTCTCATCAAGAAAATCTATAAAAGAAGGCCTTAATCCTCATTCATCCATCCACAACTTTTATGCAAGGTTACTCTCTTGGTTTGAGAACTCATCTTGCTCTTCATCCTATTTGCATTTGCATCATCTTAAGCTTTGATCAAGGATTGGGAAAGGGTCACTTGCACATGTGACACCAATCCACTATGGAATAGGTAACTTGTTTTGAAAAGGAAAAAATAGGTTTTACAGGGACTGAAACCACGAAGTTCAAACAAACAAAAGATATGCATAAAAAGTACCAACTACCGAACAGCTGTCCCAAAAAGGAAACGACAGCAACAAAAGACAGCAGGGTCCAAAAAAAGGACCACCCAAAAAAACCCAAAAAACCAAACACCAAATTACTCCAAGTTGTTCAGTAATTCCTCAGCTTCTTTTTCAACATTCTGCATATCCTGTAACCCCTGCCTAAGGATTTGAACCGTGTGTGAAGAAGTCGGGGTTTTCCTCTTTATGTTTGCTCTGGTACGAGTCGAAATACCTTCACCGGCTGATTTGTTGCCGCCTCTGTTCGCATCCAGATCCACCACTAGCGAACCCTTTTGACTTTTTTCAAGCTTTTCCACCATCGCATTTATGATAATTGTATTATGCTTGGAAATTTTGTGGTTGTTTGCAACAGTGGCCCTTATGTTTTGTCCAATCTTGGACATATTACATTCAATACTTGTCAATCTATCCTCCTATAGTTGCTATCTTTTCCTTGGTAAAGGAATTTCCTATTCATCATTATCTCTTATGTCCCAACTAATCTTCTACTCTAGTTCCATAACCTTATTATTGAGAATAGTAACGCAGCCTTTCAAATCACAAACTTATTTCTGGGTCCATTTGAGAAAGGTAAAAAGACCCTCTGTACTTTTTTTCACAACACTAACCATTTCCTCAGGCTTGAGCATTTTCAAGGCAGAATTAATTTCATCCTGAATGGGGGTTTCAAAATGGTCATTCCCAACTTGTCTAGAAGCAAGGGCACTAGGGGCCGAATCCTTACTAACCAAGGGCTTCTCAGAGATGATCTCCATAGAATTTCCAGAGTACGAAACAAGTTTCATAACAGGGTTACCTTTAAAACCAGGGGACAAACCTGGAGTGGGGCACCCAGGAGACGGCTGGGGGTTAAGACAATGCAGAGGAGCCAGATCCGGACTAGGGTCCTCAGGCAGCGGATGTCGTTTAGGATAAGACAACGGGGCAGGAACTTTTAGATTTTTCCGACCGGACAAAGACAGGGGAGCAAAGGTATCAAGGCCAACAAGAGCACAAGCAGGGGGGGCCCGGGGCTCAATTTCCTTACTACTTTCAGTTTCCTCATCATCCAACTCTTCAATATCTATAGTTTTAGGCAGTGCAGGAAGATTTTGAAAATGCTCAAAAATGAGCCTAACAAGACCAGGGTGGATAATAGCATTCCTCCTAGGGTTTCTTTCCACATCATCGAGACAATTCTTCAAAGAGGAAAATAAATAGAAAGGCAGAGATATACGAACCTTATGACGGAAATGATTCAAAATGGAAAAGTGGTAACCATAGGCTCTGGTAAAGCGTCCATCAACCGTAATATATTCCATGATGACTCTTAAAACTTTCCTCCAAATAGATTTTATGGACTCCACATCAAAGTAACTGTTAGCAACCTTGACCATCTTCACTTTCTCCTTATCTTTTTGGGAAACTTGATAACCGCTTCATCAGAGAAACGTCGATCACGGTAGAATTTAACACCCTCAGTCGAGAGACCTGTTATTTCACCAATTAAGTCCTCACTCAGCTTAACATTCCTTCCAAACAACACGATCTCTCCATTTTTCCAATTTTTGACAAAATAGTCCAGCATTCTTCATCCGTACCATGGAGCTTTTCCATATAAGGGACTAAACCTCCCTTTTCAATTCTTTCCCATGCTTTAGTATTCTTTCTATGCTCCTGGAAATTGCTCGGCTCCACGCGTTTCCTTTCTCCACCCATAGTCAGCCCACTGTAATACCACTCAGAACGGTTGCTTTGGGTCCCGTTTAGGCAATTTCTGTCGAACACCCAGAAAGCGTGCCGCAACTCTTCTTGAAAAAGAAAGTGACGTCGGTCCCATCAAATCTAATGAAATCGATGTACTGGATCTTTATCCATTTCATCATGACTAAGATTGCCTTCTCTCCCATGCACTGAATCATAATAAATTAGCGCTTTCACTTCATTATGGAGGTTGTCATTCTTCCTCCACGTGTTATTGTTATTGCTTTCATAATGCTTTAGTTTTTCTATTTTCATTTGTTACATTTGGAAGCATTCACAAGGTATTTCATAGGAGCATTTTGATAGATTTGTGAAATACTAACCCTTGTATGAAGTTTAGTGCTTTTGTAGATTTTGATGGATGCTTCAATCTGCAAATGACTTTTTCATGAAATCTTTTTGTTCTTTCATTCTCTTCTACGATATAGAACAACCTTACTTGACACCTCAATGGAATCTTCTCCACTAGTGGATAGTTGTCACTTAAATAGAATCAATGGTTTTATTGTTTACACACTTGCAATTATAACAATGGATTGCACAAAAATTGAAAAGAGAAATAATTATTTTTTAAGGATGTGTCATCGAATTTACAACGACCACCACCACTGAGATCATGCAAAAACTATGTTGCATAGTCATTAACCAACTTGTTGTAAAACTTGGTGAAGTTCCTTTGACCCTTACCTTTTTATTTGATGTTTGTTTCATGTGGATTCATGTTAGATATTACAGATAGAAATATTACGATAGACATGTATGAACAATGTGGAATCACAAACATGGCACATACGCGGCCATCCACTCGGTTTAAAGACGTGCCATTCCTAACAAATGTTTTCAAATACCCACTTCATATTTTTCATAGTCCTCGCCATGATCTTTTTCTTGTGCAAGCAAAGATATGCAGTCAAGGTATGTGGCTAGTTTTAAAAATTTGAAAGCACAGTCAAGGCACATCAACCATTTTGCAGGATGCCACACATCTCAACTACAACCTATCTACCCTGCCTTGGTGGCATACTTCAAGTTTATTTAAAAGCCAGATATTTTATTGTGTGTATAGGTAATGATGTATGTTAAGACTTACTTTTTCTTTGCGATATACAAATTATATTTATATAATTATATAATTAATTATAATTTTTATAAACAAATAAATAATATAAATATGTTAAGTTATAATAATTATATTATATTTTTTAAGTTCTATGAATATTCATATATGTTTTTTATTAATATTGATTTTAATATATTTATAATTATATAAATAATCATATATTAACGATAATATTAATATGCAGGATACAATAATATTTTTATTTAATAAATAATTATCTTACGTTATAAAGTTAATATTGTAATAAGATTATATATATGTACATATATAATAATGATAATATATAAAATATATAGATGCTATTATTAGTAGTTTCTTTAAAATAAAATTTGTAATTCAATGTAGAATAGAAAAGGTAGTTAAAATTCAATATACTTTATATTATAATTAAATTATACATTTTAACTTATATTATATTTTATTAATAATAAAAAAATGTGTTTTCGATATATTTTATATTATAATAAAATTTATACAATTTTAAATTATATTGTATTTTATATATATTAAAAATAATTTATTTTCAATTTAAAGATAAGTATACTTAACGTTGAAAATAATAGTAAATAAATTAAGGATATATATTATTTTACTAATGATTTATAATGAGTTTTTATATATTTTTTTAAATAATAATATATATTACATTTTATGATTTAAATAATATATTGTTAGAAGTTCTAAGCTGAGAATAATATAATATAATGACAATCCATTTGGGATATTTACTTCACAATTTTTTTAGGTTCAAGAGAAGATGAGAATGCTAAATCTCACTCTTAGGTATAGGGTTTAGTGTAGATCTCTACAAGACTGTTTGGAAGGAAGTTTGCAAGAGAGAGATAGTGAACAACGTAGGACAAGTAGGAATAATTTGTTTCAACACTAAAAAGCTTCATAGCTTAAGTAATGAATGGAAAGCCTTTTTACCTGTCATTAAAGCTACTTTGCACCATTGATACACCTTGACTTGAAAGGAAGGAACATAATAGAGGGCTCGTAGGGCTGTAAAAATATATGATAATGAGAAACAAAGAGTACAATTGAGGGGAAATAAAGGTTGACATGATGGTAGCAAGAAGGTGTGCGGTGGGGAAAAATTGAGAGGCACATAAATATGTACCAAGCTAGCACTAGAAATTTGTAAGTAGTGCTGCCATAACCATCACTATATCACCACGTTGCCCCTTCACTACCACATTAACCAAGTTCTAGCAACCAAAGCCAATTCCCATGTCAATAAATTTGAATAGTTAAAATAAATATAGATGAGAATCATGAGGTCAACTATTACTCCAATTTGTGTAATTAGTTTTGTTGTAGAATAATGTCCTTAATTATCTTGGCCTAGTCATAAGTTGCACAATCACATAGAGTAGCAACCAAAGCCAATCTTCGTGTGACCACACCTTATAAGGTCTTCTGGTTTTTGTGGACGCTAGCCAGACCTTAGATTACAAATAGTTGTCTAGAGGGTGAGTAACATGATAGTAGGTTGTTTTAGGTGTTTTAATCTTAGTGCACGTGAAGCTTTCTTCGTCCATTTTCTCACTTTGCACAAATCCAATGACAACCTATGACATTATGAGCTTATACATTCATGTGATTAATGAGTAGGCAGGTGTATTCACCTTCCTTTTTTGCCCTCCCTTCTTCTCCTATGTTCCATGTGGCCATAACACTCTAACCAGATATACTAACATCTGCCTACTTAGATTCTTCACAGGAATACTTAGATTCTTCATAGGAATCTATTTAAAATAAAAATAAAAAAATCAACAATATTATGTAATTAGTGATATGATACAATGGTTCTTTGTATAAATCAAAATTCATATTTGTAATCGAAACATGTATATATTTATAATGTTAATATAACTAATTGTATAATGTTAAATACATTTAATTTTTTCCTTTACTTTCCTATCGGCTTACCCCTTGAACCTCCTATAGGTGCAAGTGCTAGTATAATAATATACTAATAAGTTATAATTTTAGATTAAATTTTATTGTTGTTTAATTTTTATTTTTTACATTGTATTTATTTATTTTTGTTGGCTATTTTTATTTTATTTGTATTGGTATTTTTTTTTTATATATTATTTTCTTATAATGAAATTAATAATTTATTTTTATAGATCATTTTTGCATAATTTTATAATGACATAAGTTAAAGAGGGGAAGTATGTGAATTATCTTTGAATCATAAAATATCAATTTTAAATTTTAAATTTTTTGACCATCTTTATAAGTGATTAATAGTCAAATTAATGCACATTTGTGTAGCATGTTAGTATGTCATGATATTTACACATTCAATGTGGACTTAATTTCATATGTTAGGCTAAATCATTAGAGCTCACTTTAATTTTAGAGGGCAATAAAATAGTTTACTATACTAGCAATTTCATGTAGTAACAACAACAATGAGCCGATAGGCGGAGAGCGACATGAAAGGCGAGTGATGTGTAGACAGTGAGACTAGAAGAACATTAGAATGTGAATGGCATGAATGGGCACATTAGCTATGAAAGGCATATGCAACATTGGGCATATGTCCTAGCAGATGTAGATAATACAGTTACATATTAAGGAATCCAAGGAACAATACAACTATGTGGAGTTGCTACTACACAAGGTGAAGGTTTAAGACAATAATTTAAGACAAAATACTAATAATTTTATCTTAAATTATATTTTAATTTTTTAATTGTCTTAAATTAAGACAATAAAAATTTACTTTTTCTTTTTCGAAAATAATTTTTTATTTCCCTCTCTCCTCGTTCATTTTCCCTCCCATTCTGACATGCATTTTCCTTTTGTTAGGGCAGGCAATAGGTTAATAAAATTCCGTGAGAGGCTTCTTGTGGCCAGGTGCCTAAGCGCAAATTCGTATCTGTAAAAACCAATCTCCAGTCATGGATTTCCTAAGCGGGGAGAAGGGCGATGCTGAAACGGGAGATCATTCCGTCATCTCGCCAGAAAAACGAGAATCCGTTATGATTGAGCAAATGACGAGCTCTCCTAAGCGTAACGACGGTTGTGAGCGGACTTCCACGATTTCTGTGTCAGAGGAGAAAGTGAATGAAAATTTTACTCAAGCTTCTAGTCTGTTGAGCCAAAAAAATTTCAGAATGGAAGCGCCAAGACAATGGTAGGGTTGGGAGAAAAAAATAAACTGGGAGGAAAAAATGACCCTGGGAATTGTAATGCCAATGAGGATGTCAGGGGATCGAACCCGGTAAACGATGGAAACACGTCGAGGACATTTAGTTTATTTCCCAATCACGCAGGCTTTGGTTCCGTCGAACCAATTTCTGGATCCGAGCAAAAACAATTTGCACGCGCGGCTATTCACCCCTGGTTATTTCGTGGTGCCATGCCTCCAGCTTCACCGGCGTATTGGTATGCTTCGAATGTCTACTTCTGAAATTTATGTGGATCTTTGTTAACAGAGAAAAAATGCCATATTTTGTCTGTATCTGATTCAAGGTTGTGGTGTTTTATAAGTTAGGTTGCTACATCGTCATCGACAATTAAACACCCTACGACACAACTGACCATTTTCTATGCCGCAATGGTAAGCGTTTTCAACGATATGCCTGCTGTCAAGGTAGCCATTTCTTACTCTGATTTAGCCCTAATATTCCCATTCAATGTTGATGATACTTAAAGGTTATTCATTTTTCAATTTCAGGCGCAAGCAATCATGCTTCTTGCAGACAGCGGGAATCCTGCGAGTAATGTGCTTATGAAACCTGCTCAACAGATCCTATTCAATTCGTTTATGAGCACCCCTATGAACTCCATGACAAGAACACCTTTATCTCTTCCAACTGCTTGTGGTAATAAAGAAGTTTCTATTCCTACCCTGCCTTTTCCAGGCCGTCCCAACCTAAACCAACCCACACAGAAGTTACAATCTGGTAAAATATCTCATCCATCCCAAAATAGTGTTCTATGACTTACATTTATATTTTATTGCCAACATTCTGTTTTTCTGGGAGAAGGGTTTTGGATTTTTGTATTTGTGTTAGTTTTCGTATTTATAGGTTTTTGTTTGTATTGGGAAAGTGGGTCGGATTTGACGTTGAGCCCTTCCTCTCCCTGTGGCACCAGCCTCGAGTTTCCTGTTCTTCTGAATTCATATGCAAGGGCAGAATGAGCGGTGCCTTTTTAGATGAATAAAATGTCCCTGAGCACTAGGTTTTCTGTTCGATTTAAAAACATACATAGACAAGTGACGCATAGCGTCGAGTTCCTTCCAATGAATGTGGGGACTGTTGGTTGAGAGCATAAACTGGATGGAAAACTAGTAGTTAAGTATCAGACTTGTATTATATTGAAAAAAATTCAGCTCATAGAACCTGGAAAAAACACAACTCAGATGTCTGTACAAACAACAAATACAGGAGGGAAAAGAAGTGCTGGTAGCTTCCTGAGCAAAACAGCAGCATACAATCTTTCCAAGGATATACCTGCATAGAAAAGAACCCAACAGAGTAGCCAAAAAGGAGAATAAAGAAAAGTTTTTTCTCATATCCAGACCTGTGGAAATGGAAGAGCATATTGTCAACAACTATCCTTTTTAATTTACAGGTGTCAAACATGCAAATAAAACTAGTGTAGGTTCATGCAACTACGTGTAAGAAAAGGAGCTGTTTATAAAACAAGTGTTATATTGTTTGCAAGACAGCTGTCAAAAAATGAACAAACAATGAATGGTGAAGAGCATTCACAAGTCATTCTTATCAAATTTAAATGCATGAATGTGAGTAAAGTTACTCTCATTTTCAATTTGACGTGAAAATCTCACACCCAGAAGACTTCGGGAGCCGGCATTGTGATCAGGGTCACACCCGCTTCTAGATCTGAAGGAAAATGGTAAGCAAATTAGAGTCTTCAAAATAGTACTGTGCATCGAGTACTCTTATTATAGGATATGCCTTGTGTTCTAGCCTTCTTGCAGTTATAAATAAGTATGCAATCACCAAGTTCAACAATCCAGGCCTTCTGACTGCCCTGCAGTATTTGACTAGTGTAATAGGTGTCTGGGTTTTTGGTAAATTGGGTTTGTATCATGATCCATTTGTGTGGGACACTGCTAAGAAATTCCTGCCTGTTGCTTTTGTTTTTTTCTTGGCAATTTTCCCTAATATAAGCCTTCTCAAGCATGCCAATGTGGATACCTTTATCATGTTCAGATCTTTAACCCCACTTCTAGTAACAATTGCTGATACTACATTTAGAAAGCAGCCTTGGCCTAATAAGTATGCCCTCATAAGCTTATTGATCATATTGGGGGGTGCAGCTGGGTATGTAGCAACTGATTCTGCATTTACGCTGACTGCCTATTCATGGGCTTTTGCTTATCTGATTACTATTACTACGGAGATGGTTTACATTAAGCACATGGTTACCAATCTAGGGTTGAATACATGGGGTTTTGTGATTTATAACAATTTGTTGTCCTTCATGATGGCACCCGTGTTCTGGTTTTTGACTGGGGAGTACACAAAGGTTATTTCTGCTGCAAGTGTGAAGCAACTGGAAGAAGAAAAGTCTGCAGCAGAGCAGAAGACCAAGGAAAATGTTCTGAAAATAAAGGCAAGAGACATTATCAATTATGTTTGAGTGCATGATCTCAAACTCGTCTCTTGCAAGTTGCATCAGGATTTCTTTATGTTCTGTTCTTGAACAAGACTACCATGTTTCAAGTTTTTTCATTTTGGTCTCAAATCTCATACATCTTACTATTGTGATGGAACTCTGACTGTCTCATTTGATGACTGGGCAAGAAGCAAGTGCATTGATGCATATCAAGTAATCCACATTATCATGTGCTCTCTTTTCATGCAATTGAAAAAACAAATAACTATCTGCCTCTTACGTCCCAGGAAACAATACCAACAACCATTTTAAAGCAATGTCTCTAAGCAGAGTTTGGCTCATTTGCATCATTTTCCCAATCCATAGTCACGATATCTGACCTTCTACACTTCATTGAGAATGATGGTAACATAATATCTACAAAGAACATATCTAGTTAGATGAGTTTCAACCCAATGCCATATCCACAGCATATATAGTTAGCTTCAACATGGCACAGAGATGTTTGTCAAACAATGCAACTGGTTATTGCTATCAATCCTCTCAAGGGCAAAGTCACGTGTAGCACATGATCTAGGAAAGCCATTCATGTAAAGGAGTCAAGATTTAAGACTACAAAATGTCATCTTGACTGGTGGGTCACAGAATAAAATTCCAAGTCACTCTAAAGACAAAGGTAAGTTTGATCAATAATTAACAAAAGTTCATTGTTCGTATGATCAGAGCATAGAACCAACACAAAACTGTAACTTCAGCAGCCAGCGCCTTCAGTAGAGACATCTTGATGCACTCTTAGATGACTGAAAATATTTTAAAGTCATATCCTACATGCATATGCTTTACGACCACCTACATGTATATGTATTACAGGTTAAAATTTCATAAAAGAGATAGAATTTACTTGCACATGGATTTTACTGATAGATAACTATAGTTAACAATGAACTCAGTTAGATGTTTACATCAACTAAGTCACAACAACCATCATCTTCATAGTAAACGAGGTGGATGAGAGGCAGTAGCTAAAATCTTGCACCATTAAATTGGAGAAGCCTGTAGTGAGTTCATCTTTAGTCATGTTAGCACATTTTTTTAGCAAGATGGAAGATATTTGTTGCCCTATTAGCTGATGGTGGAGCTGCTTTCTTGGTTTAAACAAAATCCCCTATGAATTCAAATTTGAGCAGACATCAATCTTAATAATAATGACAAATTTTGATGTCAATTTAAACAAACTTAAGCTTAAAAAAGCAAAAATAAGTAGTTGGGGCAGACAATAAGAAATAAAGGCTATTAGCAGGGGAGACATATAGGAATTATTTAGACTTCTAAATCTGGAACAACAGTTAACTCGCTGCTAAAATAGAACCTTCTCATGCAAGGTGTCTAGTCAAAGAACAAAAACAACATTTCTTTAATTTGGATTGGCACTTATAAATAATGATGGTGCTCAAGCATGCATATGCCTCTATAACAAGGATACCTACTAAAGGCTGTTGTGCCTTCACACACAGATCTCCCTGCTGCACAGAAACCAACACGACCCCTGCCATCACTGTTGTTTCATGCTGAGTCTGCTCTTGATTGTGCCTTCAACTCACCCACACACAGACCAAGGCTGTTGCTGCTGGGTACACTTCTCTGCTAAGGCGAAACTGCAGTGTCTTTCTCTGCTGCTGAAGGAAGAACACCTTTAGAGCAACAACTGTAAAACTCTAACAAACATGTATTTCTGTGGCTGCAAACATAGCATCTAATGGTCACTTCTTGATGATATCTTTGAGCTTACAAATATATAACACGTTTGAGGATGATGAACAACATGGTTAGTAGAATCAGCCCTTGCATAGACAAATTAGGAGCTTTGAATGGACAAATTAGCAACAATATTCCTTCGACATGAAGATATTAATAGAAAATACTGTAGTTATGTTACCAGAGGCTATAGGTGTGATAGGATGACAAAATTTAGTGGTTGTAACTTATGAGAGAATAAACTGGATGATAGCAATGTTATATGTCTTACGTTGACTAGGAACTCTTAGTGATAATTAACACCATTAGAAATACACCTCCACGTAATGGCTAATAACCATATAGAAACCATTAGCTGATATTGTATTTTGTTTTCTCCCAAGTAAAGTTTTTCAGAGTAATTATTCTCTGACAAACACATCCCTACACTTGTCTACAGACCATGAAAAAAATGGTAGTTGATTCCCAGGTAAACTCAATCTTGATAGTCAGAGGAAACTTGAAAGAAAAACTGCAGAGTAACAGGGAGATGCATCTCTGGTAAAGGAGACAGGTATGGGAATGTCTTTTGAGATCAAAGACATCTGGCCGAGTCTCCTTAAGTCTTTGGGGAATGTCTCATAGGAGTAGGCATCTCCTGTATAATACCAAAAAATGCATAGACCATGAACTATTAAGTGACTTAAAAACAATAAAATGTGAAAACCTAAAACACTAAAATGACTGCAGCCGGAAAAATAGGAGCTTGGAATGGGTAAAATGACAGTGTATAGAAAAATGGCAATTGGACTGTCAAAATCAAACAGGGTGAGTGAATAAATGTTGAAAACCGAACAGCAGGGAAAGTTTGAAGTTAAGGGTGAGTGGAAAATTGTCTGTGTGGTAGTGATGGTCCAATCCCCATGATGATGATGATGATGATCCTTCAGCTTCTTAATACACCACAGATACTCAGGACAGAAAAAGCAGTCCCAATAGGGAATACAGGGCCTGAGAGGATCATAACTGCCCACTTCCATAGCAATTAGCCTGCACCCATCTCCTTTCTTCCTCGCCATATTGTGTGCAAGCCAGTAAAGCTCCTTCATCAGCTTCTGCACCTTGGTTCCCTCTACGTGCAGTCCATACAAGAAATGGAGACTGAAAGTATGAAAAACATCAAGAATGGACGGTATCTTGAGCCATGGAAAGGCCCTGTCAAAGAAACGAGTTGTGGCGGCAACCAAGCACTCGAGCCTTGAGACTCCCTTCACCTGAAGCTTAAACACATCGCTACTGTTCCACACGTTGAGAAGGGGCCATGAGGTCGGAAGTGGGGCTGTCCCATCCGTAGGCCATTCTTCTCCCTGTGGAAAGGTGACCCAGGTGCCCAAAGAGTAGATTATATGTCAGGGAACCAAAATTAAAAGCCATGCTTTGATTTTGTAGAAGTCGTTCTTAATGTTTTAGGGTTTTTGGTTTCTATAGTTTGAAAGGTTTATAGTACAAACTTTCTTTGCCAAATCCTGCAATTCCTGTCGCCGCGTTTGGTTGCTCTGACGAAGCCAAAGAACATTCGACTGCAAAGTTTTTGATTTCTCTTCCACTTGCTTTGAATTTGAGGGTTTTAGAAAGAAGCAACCCCACAGTGCGGCCTTTGCCATATTGAAGCCCATAAATGGGGCACATGACATGGGAGCAGTTGCCCAGGCTACCTGAGCACTTTTCACCGTGAAAACAAGGCGCTCTGTGTTGTCGTACCTAGAGCTATGAAGTAGAATAAAATATATTTTATATCTTAAAATCTTAATATAATTAGGTGCTTCTTACTATTTTGTATCACCTTAGATAGTTTAGAAATTCAACTTAAAATCTAAATCCTTGTTAAAAGAGGTAGTGTTGAGTTGTGTACATGTCCCAACTTAGATAGTTTATAAATGATACCATTCTAAAATTTTAACTTAGGGTGCATACAATGGAAACTTGGATAAAATTCTTCATATTTTGCCTTTGAGTCTTATGACATCACTCCAAAAATGGTTGGCTCCAAATGTATGAATTGAAGAATAAATTTAGAGGAAAGAAACTAGATTGTTTGAATGAAATGTATAATAAAATAGTTCTATTAGGATTAGAAGGAATGAAGGTATTATTAAATTTTCTATTTTACAACTTAAAAGAGAATAAAAAAAAGGGTGTGCCTTGATTGTTGTTAATTTTTATTTAGTAAAAGTGAATGAGAACCATTCAAATGAAAATAAACCTCCATTACAAAAATCTTAGGATGTCTTTCCTAGAATGAACTCCTCATGTTTCCTCCTAAATGGGTGTTTTATTTTTTAATAGAGTTCATGCATGAATTAGCCCCTATATCTAGAGATCCCTATCGAACAAACACTTCATATTTGCATGAATTAAAGGATTTCCTAAATGACATTTTAAAGAAAGGATTTATATGTTCTAGTGTCTTGTCATGGGATGCTCCAACTATTTTTATGAAAAAGAAAGATAAGACACTTTTCCAAGTTGTCTTGATTATGTACATGTTCAATAAATAAACAATTAACATTAATATCCACCACCTAAAATAGATGACTTATTTTATTGATTGAGAGGGGTGGCCATATTTTAAAAAACAGGTCTAATATTCAATTACAATTAGCAAAGAATAAAGGAGGAATACATTCATAAAACTACATTTAGAATTAGGTATAGGACATCAAAATTATATGTTTGAGGCAATGCATATAAGACACCCATATACAAAATAGTACAAAAGAAAGAGAAAAAATGTAAAGAATGCACTTGTAACCTATACTTGCTCGAGCATTAAAATTTTGAAATTAAACATAAAGAATAATAGGATTTATAAATTAAATACATGAGGCTATTATATAATATCAAAAAAGACTATTTTAAAGTTTAAATTTATATTTTAATTTTAGGGTAAATACTTTTGGTTGAATTTATGAATTAGAAATAGAAATTTTGAAAGGGCCCCACCCTTTTACAAAGACCAATAAAGAGACAAAAAATGATCAATCATATTGGCATGGAACAACAACAAGAAAAATATAGTTGTAAGTTAGAAAAATAGCATCCAATTAGAAATACTCCACCAATAGTGGCAATGTATTTAATAAAGAGGGTCGTTTTCCCAAAAAACATTAGTAAATCTATCATTGAACACAACTTGAATCCAAAATTCTTCAAAGAACTATGTCTTATTGTCAACCTTATCCTTTTCCATGAATGAACCTAGTTCCTTTGTAATGGAGTTTCCATCTTTAGTTTCCAAACTTGAGACCAAAGGGTTCCTATAATCTTCTAAACTTGAACCTTCTTCATATTTTTTAATTATTAGAAAGAATACCAAGAGATGAATGTTGCAATTCAAGAGAATGGTAGAGGCAATGAACTCCAACTAATCCATCTATAACATGATTCTTGTCTCTACCAATCTCCTCTAAATTTCTCTTGACAAGACCTAAATTAGTCATGTCTACAAGAGGACCAACCACCCCTCGATTATGCTCAAAGGGAGCCTCAACCAAATCCTAAGGTAAACAAGGCTCCATCTCATCCTTATGCATTTTGTTCAACCTTGCCTTCCTCTAAAATTCCCACACCTATAAAATACATAGCTATGATCTACACATGACAACATGGTGAAAACACAAGAAAATCTTATAGCATGACATGTTGAACCCAAATAACCAAATTCAAAAATAATTTAATCTATAAGTATAAATAGTTTGATGGTAGAAACTTTATACATATAAAAATATGATAAATGTGATTATTTTTCTTTCCAATCTATAAATTTTTGATGTGCTTGGCTATATAATTGAGATGATTCACTCATAATGTAACATGATAAAAATTTAGTATGTATGAAAGAAACATTTTCGAGACATCAAGCTACCATTCTACATAACTCTCATGGAAATAAGAATATTATTTTATTTTAACTAAAGAAATTGTGTGTACTCTATCTTGAAAACTACTAATTAATTTTGAATTTTATACTTATAATTTAAAATAAGAGCATCCTTTGTAACATGGAATAGAAGGTTAATTAATGAAATAAAATATGTTTTTATATTAATTTTTTTTTAAAAGTATATGGAACTCATACATTGAGAAATTGACTAAGACAACTCTGTATGAGAATTAAGACATGCTCGAATAATAATTTATATACCTTCTTTCAATAATTAACATTAGAAATTAATACTTGGCTCATATTGTATAATCACACTAGAAACCAACAATGGAAGATTGAGAGTCTCAACTAAGAATTCCACCTTATAGATAACATTCATACTAGAAGCCAACAACTAAAGACCAAATTTCATAAATAAAGTTCATGTGTTATATATCATGCCTTTGAGGGGTCCACAAGTACCATGAGCCTTTTGAAATCCTTCTCCATCTAAATGCATCCATTCCAAGACCATTGGGAGGTGGGTATCCCAAGTTCCTTAATTTCTTGTAGGAATTTAATCAAGAGTAGGACATTGTGACTTTGGCATGTAAATTTAAATCTAAATGCGCATCCAAAAAATACAAATTCAATAACTAAATTTAATTCAAAAAGTGGGCCATCTATGGCCTTCTATAAACTTCTCGAAGATGTCATTCCCATAAATGATAAATTAAAAGTTAAGTTATGACTTCACCAAAATGACATGAAATTATCTTTCTAAGATGTCATATTTGCATAAATCCCTCAAAGAAATTTTTAACTAATTTTAAACACTCAAACAAATACATATATATGAATATATACTTCATTTATAAATTCTTGGAATATATCAATCCATCACAATTAAATTCTTAGACATCATGCATAATATTTTTGATGTATTCACAAAGCCACCTAGGGTCTCATAAAACTTGAGTAGGTGAATACCAATATGCATATCTAATGGTGGGGTAAATGGAGGGGGATTAGGAGTAAGTTCATATATATCTATTACTTATTTTGCAATCCAATATATTGGTTGGAGAGGTTGCATTTGAATAGGAGTGAAGATAAGGTCTATTAAAATATGACTCACCATCTTCTCTATTCTTAGGATTTTGGAGTTTATCAAAATATCCTTTGTCGATCTCAACCAATCTTTGCTTCAACTTTCAAATCATCCATGCAATCCTCCCTGAAATATTCAATATGTGAAACATAATTATGAGGAAGATACAAATAATCCTTGACATAGCTTTTTGTATCAAAGGATAATATGGTTCTATAATTTTAAAGTATTTCCAATTTTGAAATCTAAATACAATCAATAATCTATTTAATCGAGCAATAATCGTAATTTTAAGGCAAACATAAATTACTTGAATCTTTTTAAGGTCTAGATCATTAGATTCTACTTACTCTAACTTAAATTTAAAAAACAACATTAAAATCCACAAAACAAATTTCAAAGACATAATAAATTATTACAATATTATTTAAAAATCTAATTGTAATGAACATGTTATAGTAATAAATATTCAAATTTTAAATCTATGAAAATATATAACCAAATGATCCTTAGTTTTCATATATCATTTGTGATGAGAATGTTGAATATTATAATTTTTTAGGCCAATCTTTAGGCACTAATTCACCATTGTTAAAATGATCCTTAGTTTATTCATTTTTTTTTTCATGATTATAATTTTTTTCAATTTCTATTAAACCAAACTCAAAATAATGGTATAGATTAAGATTCTTGTCTTTATCCTACATTCGGGTCATGTTTGATTCTAGATTTATTATCATAATTAGAAGTTGCATAAATTGTTAAATTATATATTTTACATATATAAAATGTATAGCTAGATTAGTGAGATATTTATAACAAGTACATGCAATATGAAGTCAAACTTTATTAGATTTGATTCTTAATAAATTAGTTTTAACGATTCAATTTATAGCTCTATGCAATCTATAAGTTTAAATAGTTTGATCGTATCTAAACTCTATACATATAAAAATATGATAAATGTGATTATTTTGCTTTCCAATCTATAATTTTTTGGTGTTGTTGGCTATATAATTGAGATGATTCACTCATAATGTAATGATAAAATTCAACCTCATATGGAGGATTTTATATTATCTTCCATTAAATTCATCCTCTTTATAAGATTATTATGGAATATTGATATTCTAGTGTGAACTCTTAATTTTTGACACATCTTACATTAAATTTTAGAACTGTTTTAGATTATGTTTTGTGTGCAATCTAGTAATTTGAATGTTTTGAAATTATTAAAAACTATGATAGATGTTGAATGTTTTTTTTTGTTAATGGTACCTATGAAAATATTATTGATGAGTAGATGAATTATTACAACTGTTTTAGATTTGTATTCCCTTTATCTAGATATATTATTTATCAAGGTCTCATTGCTATTTTAGGTGTACTGTATATATATATATGTCAATATTACATAGTTTAGAAAAACTAAGAGATGAACTTGAGAGGACTAGTGCATATTCCCCAGATAGAGTAGTTGTTATTCTTTCCCGCATGTAGGAAGAAGTACATGGTGATGTTCCCCTTAAACAAATACATGATAGTGTGACCAAAGAAATGATAAAAAACACTTGTTTTCATTTTTATCAAAATGTGCGTAAGGTTAGAGGATACCAAGTCACTAGATGTGTCGATCGTGCTATGGCTGAATTGATCTACCCACGATTTCTCGCAGCACATGGTCAATACCCAAACAATGACCAGATTTCATTATATTTTGTTCAACAGTTGTATGGTGAGGTCCATTTGGGCCTCAAAGTTAACTACCTGGACATTCCACCATATGTTGGTTAGGGGCGTGGTAGGATTGTCGATAGACCCACCTATCGTCGAGCAAATAGACTAGCCCCAATGTTTAGGGAATTGGTTAGCGAGAGGTCTCCTACTCTCACCCTAGCTCTAGCCCCCATAGCAGATGAGGTTGTTGTTGCTTCCCAAAAGGAGGCAATTGACAATGTAGGTGACATTGCGATTGCCACCACTAGGATATCTGATGATCGTGTAGGTCAGTATTTGATGTTCAGACGTTCCCAATCCATGCCATTTTCAGCACAGTGGACCACCATGGATCCTTTTACAGCGGCTGGCATCCCTACTCCTACACAGCTTGATGCACTTACAGGAGATATGGCACGCATGACTCTGCATTGTTTGGCTGAGGACTTGTTGGAGGCATGTGCCCACATTGCATCAAATAATGGGATTGGTATCGAGCATGTCAAAGATCATTTGGCATACAAATTTCGTTCAACTCCAGGATCCCATCACTCTCAGCTGAGCACTAGTGCGCATCAGGATCCACCTACAGTTCATTCAATAGCTGCATAGACTATGGGTTTTAATGATATGTTGATTGGTTTTGGTTCATCATCGTCGATGCCATCTCACCTTCATAGTCCTTTACATTCATCATTTCTGGCACAACATGGGATAGATCGGATGGATGCAGATGTTGATTCGTCGCTTGACCGTTTGGTGGATATGGTGGAGGCGACTATTTTAGAGGACTTAGGTCATCCGATATCAGATGATGTGCATGTATGTGTGCATGTGCATGTTTCAATTCTTTTTTAATTATTTTGAATTTTCTTTTAACTAGATATTCATATAAGTTGATATATATGTATATATATTATTACAGGTGGACATACCTCATGTCACTCCTAGCCTTGGTCCAGATCGTGTGCATGATCGACGTGACTCAAATGTGGATGAATCTACTGCCAGTGGACATGTGAGTTTTAAATTTTTATACATACATGTGTATATATCTACATGCAATATTTATGTATGCATAGATCTAGATAGATATTTAAAAATACAAGTTCATTTAAAAATAACTTTCATAAAATTTATTTAATATAAATTATATGTACTTAACACATTCTATACACAATTTTATTTGCAGGGCTTAGCACATCTATCAGAGCAGGACCATTCTCATTCAGATGGTCGTTCGACCAGGAGTCGACATTCATATTAGGCCCTGCACACTAGATTTATGATCTTCACTACATGTATTTGCTTATATGATGATCTTTAGTATTTGAGATTTGATGATCTCTTACATTTGCTTATATGATATATACATACATTTGCTTATTTTTTGATCTTTAGTATTTGACATTTGATTATCTTTAATTTACATTAATATGCTTATATGATATGTACATACATTTTCTTATATGATATATACATACATTTGCCTCTTTTCTTATAACATGTGTTATGTTTATACATTGAATCTCTTTACATGTATGTACATGTGTTTGCTTATGGTTACATGTTTACACATGATATATGTGTGCATTTGCTTTAAATATTCAATATACATACATGTTTGTTTATTTGATGATCTCTTACAACTTACATTTCCTTATATTCAATATACATTTGATCTCTAGGAGAATTTTAGGAAATCAATGCCACTTTATAATTAAGTCCATTCATGTTGATCACAATAAATATTTTTTAAAAAAAGACTTAAGCAACATTAACCATTGAGTTGAGAACAAAATATATTATTTTTGACAAGTAACTTGAAATTTAATTCAAATATAATAAAAAAAATTCAATTCAAATTATACCTCTATTATACATTTTTGACACTTTAACAAAATTTTAAAATTACTAGATATGTTGTGCATACCTATGCATTAAATAACAACAAACTCCACAATGAAATAACTTGTTTGTTTACTACTTGATTCATTTAAACTAGGATCTAGTTATTCTATATATACTAGAATAATTTTTTTCCCATCTCATATGCATATAAATAGAAGCTTATTTTTCATTATTCTAGATATCAAATTGCAAGTTTAATTCTCATTTATATCACTTGGAGTGCAGATTTTGGAGAAGAGGTTTTTGCACATTTATCAAGGAGGCAAATATTGGAGAGACAACTTTTCATTTTTATCAATCAAGGAAAAATTTGGAGGAGAATTTAACTAAGTTGGTAGAGGACTTGTTTTGAGTCATCTTTAAGTTGAAGAAGAAAATGGGACAACAAAGAAAAAGAAAAAATGTGTCTCAACAAAAATTGTCAAAAGAAGAACAAAAGAGGCGTGAACAAAACTTGGAAAATTATCATAGAAAGAAACAAGGTACATGCTTGTTTCTTCTCTCTCTCTCTCTCGTGTGTGTTTAGGACTTTTATTAACACCTCATTTTTTTTTGCTTATAAATATATTTCCAATAGTCATCTTGCATAGACATTCCCTAAATTCTTTATCATCTACTTCCAATTGCTTTTGTTGCATAAAATTCTTAAGTTCAAGAATATTTGATTTTATTTGTTTCAACTCCACTTAGATAACTCATAGTCTCCCACTTTCTTTGCTTGCATGTAAATTCAAACAACAAGCATGAATTTCTCAATCTAGAGTCGAGCCAAATCTAGATATTGGATCAAACGAATCCGCTGAAGAACACATGGACCTTGAAGTTAGGGAGGAGACACAAGTTCAAAAAATGCTTGTTGGAGAGGGGTCAAGATCACTTCCTTCTACTGGTATGGATGAGCATATAAAACTAGTAGAAATTTCTCTCACTTATAGCATCATGTCTATCACTTTGTTTGCTTGCATACATAAACTTCACTTATATAACATCATCTCTCACTTTTGTTTGCAAAATATTTTGTGACATGTAGGAAGGACTCAACGAGTAGAAAGTTCTCATGCTCAAGTCGAGGCAAATCTAGACATTGCATCAAATGAATCCGCTCAAGAACACATGGTCCTTGAAAATAGGGAGAAGGCACAAGTTCAAACAATGCATGTTGGAGAGAGATCGGGATCACTTCCTCCTACTGGTATGGATGAGCATATAAAACTAGCTAAAAAGGTGAGGAAACAAATTTCTCATAGAAATTTAGATCATTTACTTGAAATGGAATGGAGAAACTAAAATGTTATGCCAACCAGCCTTATCATAAGAGAAAGAGGTCAATGACTAAATCTGTAAATGGAATAATCAATCATCATTTCAATCATCTTGATACACTTGAAAAAACCCAATTGTTATCACATTTACTTCTTCGTGATGAGCTCAAAGAGTCATTACAATTGTTGGGTGTACATTTGGCACCAAATAAGAAGAAACACATGGGATTACAAAAGGATATTGTTCAAAATGTTAAAAAGGGTTTAGATTCCATTGGGAAAGGATCTCGATCAGTGGATAAGGCCACTATAAGAAGGGTGATGTTGACATCTATTGTACATCAAGATATAGAAAGAAAATGAAAAATGCCTACACTTTCAACTGAAATTGGTTATAGTAGAACCACATTAATAAAATATGAGAAAAAGAAATTTTTTGGATGAGAGATTAGAAGGCAATTGGGCAATTATGTGTAGAGCTCCCTGTTCTGACAGGATTGAAGATGTTGTTAGGAACTTGGTCTTAGGTTTTTGGCATGATCAGACTCATCCATCATCAAATACTAGAGATGTTATGAGACATAGGATTGGACTTGGTATTTATGAAAATCATATCAAACATTGGCTAGACATAACACAATTTGAAATGTATATGAATTTTTGTAATGCATATCCTCATATAAAGATTGGGAAAAAAATGTTTCAAAGGTTAAAACCATATTATGTGAAAATAAACAAGTTTTTTGATACTTGGTTTTACTGTTATATTGAATTTGATCTATACTATCAGGTGTTTCAAAAGATGAGGGAAGAAAGATGTGGGTTTTAAAATGCACCTCCTAAAAAGACAAGTTTGTTCATAAAGTTTATATCATGTGATTATGAAAATGGACCTCAAATAAACTACATAAAATGAATTTGTGAGACATGTGGAAATTTGGCTAAATTTCCTTCAAGAATTGAGGATACTGACCTAACAAAGATAGTAAATTGCAAGATCGAGATAAGTACTGTTTTAGAGAGTTTATTTGTTTCAATTTGATTGGATTTTTATTTGGATTCTCTATAATGTAATGTTTCATTGATTGTGTGGTTTATTACTTATTCACATATTTTACTCACATAGGTACAAGTATGTAAAGTTGCAAACAAATTCTGGGAAAGAATCCACAAGGTTGAACTATGTAGAAGAGGAGATTCCCATCGGAAAATTTATGGAAGATTTTCAAAAATTGATACGACCATACATACAACATTCCTTTTTTGCTAAGTGACAAGCACAACAATTCCAAACATTGAGAGATACTTTCCCACATGGAAAAATTCTATCAATAGTTGAATTTGCAGAAAATTACTCCTTTGTACATCAATAGGAGATTCAATCAAAGTATCACTTTTCAAAGCAAATCACTATTATGGTTCATGTGTGTTATCGACATGCACAATCAAAATTGGATGGTGTTGAGAGTACAGATGAAGAACGAGCCATTAAGAAAGAATATCACTTTTATATTAGTGATGATAGAGAGAATGACACACTTTTTGTCCAACATTGCTTTACAATATTTTTTGAGAATTTGAGAAGCAGGGGTGTAAAATTTGAAAATCATTTTGTATGGTCAGATGGATGCGCGACACAATTCAAATCTTCACGGCCATTCTATGCACTTTGTAGATATCATAAAATCTACACATGCCTGTTTTGAGACAAGGGAAAGGAGCACAGCCAAAGAGTTTGCATCAAATGAGTTATCCGTAAGATCGCCTAGACAATGCACATGATGTTTTGGAATGGTGCAAGAAACACTTTGCATCAAATGTGGCTCCACACACATCTTCAAGAACAAAACCCACACATTCCACATAGAGTGTTTTGGGGAGATATATATAAATTACATTAAATCAAACATTTGAATTTATTTAAATTTAAAATTTATATATATATATACATATTTGTTCACATAAGTTTTTTGTTGTACATGTATCTAGGTGTGGATAGAAGATCGATGCATGGATGCAAGAGGGTAGAAAAAACAAGATCTTTGCATTATGTTAGGAGTTCAATAGTCACCATGGATGGATATTAGACACAAGGGATTACTCTTGTTTTTGCACTGAGTGCATTGAGGGAAACTCTGATTATGCATGCAACAATCAAGAACTTGGATATGTTGGTAAATGGGATATGGTGCCACTAGTTGTTTCAGAAACATATGATGAAAACGAGGAAGAAAGATTTGAAGACACTCCTTTCACTTCAATTGATTATGACCATATTTCAGGATTGGTTAGAAAAGGTACATGTGTAAGTTTTCAATCATTTAAATATTATATATATCTAGTTAATGATCTTTAGAGACATTTCTAATTTTTTTAGAAATTTTTTGTGTAAATTTGGTGTATAGGAGATGTTTTTATTGTCATAGCAGAGCTTGGAAACATCGAAGGTGTTAGCTATTATTTATTGCGTTGCACAAAAGAGAGGAATAAGCTAACACAACCTAAAACAAGTGATGGAATGTCATTTCCCATAAGTGAGTTTGAATTTAAAATTTTATATACATTGTATTCACATGCGCACATTACAATATAAACATTAAATATATATTGTACAAACCTTAAACATGAAAATGTTGCACACGTTCATATGTCTTACCTTAGGTTCATGTTTACCATGCAGGTTCTGTTGTAGTGCAAGGGACATATCTAAAACAAGTCAAAGTTGTTCAGCATGGGATTCATTTTGTTGACTATCAACCTGACTATCAACCTGATAATAAGGTATATCAATAAAGTCACTTAATAATTGCTACCGCCCTACATCTTCATGCAATTCCACATGCACGTGGCCGAAGAAAATGGAGACTAGATAGTGATGATCATCAAAAAATTCTACATGTTATTGAAGAGCAGGATGAACTAGAATCTTTGAATTAGATTATATCCATGGTTTTCAAGTTCACTTGTAACCCTATACATGTTCATATGAGAACTTATAGTAACTTGTACATAGTTGTAAATCATTTTGTGTAAATTACAATTATATGTACATATTTGTTCCGTGGAAAATTCTTAAGTTCAAGAATCTTTGATAGCTTCATCTCTCACTTTTTTTGGTTGCATGTAAGCCCATATATATGCTTTCAATCCTTACTTGAAACCTAGTGCGGTTTTTTAAACTCATTTTTCCTAAATTACAATTATATACAACTTATATAAAATTTGTTCCATCGAATTGTTCCATGGAAAATTATGTAAATTTTAAATTTAAGTATTATCTAATTATAAACTTGTTTCATCTTCTAAATTTACACAAATAGTTTTTCAGTTTTATTATAAAAAGCATGTATGCAATGTTTAGAAATATTGTTTACAACATTTATACTTTCTTTCTTATTGATAGCCACATATATCCCTCCTTTAAGCACATCATTTATACTTTCTTTCTTATTGATAGTCACATGTATTCAAACTATTGTACTTCTATATTATCATCCAAAAGACTTTGGTGTACCCATTGCACACTAAGGTGGGATTGCTAGTACTATTGCCTTCTCATGATGTTACATGTATATTAAAAAGTAATTCTCCTATTTTGCAAACTCCTATCTTTTATAAAACATACAAAACTTCATTCTTTTTTATAATTTTGTATAGTATTATAATCGGGTTGTGGTCAAAGATGTATTTTGTATGTTTGTCAATGTTTGATTTGTTTTCAATTGCAAAGAATTTCATATCAATCACTTCAATTTTGGTGAGTATTATGATAATTACTGATTAAATCATTTTTATTTTTTATTATATTAAATCACCTTCAATTTATTTATGAGAAATTTAGAAGTAATATTTTTATCATTGTCAATTGAAATTTATTTATGAGACATTAATAAGTACTATTTTTACCATTGTAAACAATGCATTTACAATGGAAAATCATCTAAAGGATTAAATGCATGTTTTAATTTACCAATATATTCACCAATAATATTAATTTTTTCACCATTTATTAGGACCACATTGTATCATCCTAAGCACAAAACCTAATTTCCTTAAAAATCACAAAATATATTTTGAATCATCATTCAAATCACCCAAGGTTTATCTCAATCATTTTACAAAAGAATTTCTTAATTTTTACTCCACTATTTTGCATTCGCCAACTATGTACATATAAATACAATAAAAACTTTGAATTAATCTTTACAAAAATTGCTCTTCTCTCATTCTATATTGAATTAATTATTCAATCTTAAAACAAGTTTTTTTGATTTCTTCCTTTGGCTTTTTATGCTCAATCCTTGCATACTACCTAAAATTCTATTTGTAGCAAGCATATGCATATATAACCATTAGAAAGTTGGTAAAAATAAAGTGATATTTTATTTACTATTTTATAATATTATGTACTTCTTGTTCACAAATAATGGTTTACACCATTGTTATATATTATATTGAATATTGAGGCATCTACGATTCAAGTATATTCTATAAGTCCTTTGTTTCAATGTTGGTTTCACTTAATTAGGTTGAGTGTTACATAACATAGATGATATTGATAATTGCTAGTGTTTAGTATTTAATGATGACTCATGACTTCAAAATAAAAGATACATTTTTCAATTTCCACTTCATGAGACATGTCAAGCTAGAGATAATTTATTTAAAGTAATAAATGGTATTAATAAAAATGAAGAAACATGAGTTTGTACTTTGGTAATGTTTATGGTCTATCTGATCAACCTTCAACCTTCAACCTTAGCTCTTCTAACATTTATTAACAAACAAGGGAATACCTTACAGGAATATTGTGAGGAGTTACATGAAAATTCTAAATATGATTTACATAGGAGTCCTAAGGGAGGAAGAATAATATTATTAGTCAACCCACCTCAATGAAAAAATTATAGATCTTACATGAAAGAGAAAAATAAAATATGGGTAATGAATTTGATCTATTGTGAAATTTTTGGATTCATTGGATGTCAAAGTACTTATTCATTAAACTATTGGACAATGAAAAAAAAGATGAAACTACCATCAAATATAGTTGCAATATTTGTAATTACAAATATCTTAGGACAAAAAGTTGTTACTAAAATTAACATGATCTAAAATGCATAGAATATAATAGTTTATTAACTTTTATAAGGATTTTGAGCTTTCCCAACAAACATTGGTCAATAAATAGTGCATGGGAATGAACAATTTATTTTTCTAAGGTGTAAAAATATGATTTAGAAGAGAAAATAATATAACCAAATTTAATTACATTATCTTTAAATGAAGTTACAATTGTAGATAATATTTATTGTGTATGTATGCATGTGTATATTATAAATGATATGTTTGTAAAACTTATCTACTCTATATTCATAAAATGAAGAAGAATGCAATATCACTTAATCTATATGAACTAGTTAAGTAATGTTTGAAATAAATTAGAGGTATTGATTACTACACAAAAGCTAAAATGGTAGAGCATATAGAGCTTTAGTAATTAAAGGTCATAGGAATGGTTTTTTATAAACATATAAATATCTAATTTATCACACACTATTTTTTTTCACTACATGATTCATGAAAATAATATTTAAAATTATAATGGGTAATTTTTTTACAGTATAAATAAATTACAATCTAGCTTTGGAGATCCATTCATACTTTTGTCAAAGTTTGAAATGGTTTCTATATTTTTAATATATTTCTAAAGGAATAATGTAATAAATAGTCACCTTAAGGATTTTGATACAAGATGAATCTACTTTCATGGGCTAGTAAAAGAGTTTTTTAGTACATCAATTCCTAATTGAAGTAATGCATCATATTACAAATAAGGGTCTTGATCTCTTATTTAGGTTAAGTGACATAGAGAAACTTCTAAATGTATCTACCATTCTTCCCATGTTGGAGGAAATGAGCATATTTCAAGAAATAACAACATATATTTCAAAGTTACATAAAATAGCATTCATATCAATCCTTGATAATATATAACCCTCAACCAAATTACAATAAACATCAATGAAAATTAATAGAGTTTGATTAGGATGGTCATTTATTTAACATACCCTTTTAAGTAATCTATGTAAAAAACATGAATAAGTACATCCATGTAACTATCAATAAATTAAATTATAAGAAATTTTAAAAAGGGATATTACTTACCACTATCGTGAATAAGGAAATAAGGTTATGATGTTATTATGATGTGGGAAATGGATCTAGGTTCTAAATCACACATCTTGCAATATCACAAGGGAACAAACTAAAATTCATCTCAAACACCGACTTGGATACTAACCTCAATGAGAGAGCCTGAATGGTGGGTTAGGGTTTTAGTCCTTTGATGCATCTATGTGTTGATAAGGATTAATTGATTTTTAATTGATTTTATTTGATAATGTAAATATGGAGCTAGGCTAATTATGAAAATACAATAGATTGAGATGAATCTTTCAAGAAAATACAAAACTAAAAAATGGATTTTTTTTTTAGAAGATTGGAGAATAGACATGAAGGATATTAGCATATAAATTCTAGCATGAGATGATTTCACAATGGGGTTGGATTCCCTAGTCCTAGAAAGAAAATACTTAGGATCAAATTTTGGTCTCTTGTTCATATCTTGCTATTGATGGTGTGAATAAAGGTCTTGTTCCTAGTTAATTAACTTACTAGGGAATTAGGGGACATATTCAAATGTTAAGTTTACTTAAGTCCTAATATTATTTCTAGAAGACTTAGTTGTCATGTCTATATTTTATCATTTGCTAGGTAGTTATGATAAGTTGTCTCATATCATAAGATTAGAACACTTGTCATAATTTTATGGCATCTTATGTATCACCTTGGTTATATAACTAGGTGGTCACATATGTAAAATATAACTTTCTAGGATACTCAATTCCATTGCAATCTCGAGCATTGCATATTGATCTCTTTGTGATTTTCATTTGGCCTCTAAATCTTGGGTATCTTCATAGAAAAAATAGCATGGTATGAGAGCATGTTGGGTGTCATTGGATAGTATTTTTGGAGAGATGTTCGTAGATCTTGAAAATTTGAGTATGCTCTTCTCTTGCATTGTATGATCTAGAAAATAAAAAAACTTGATAGAAATACCAAAATTTTTGGGGGGTTCCCTTTTTGAATTTGTATTGTAGGTGCATTTTGGGAGCTTGTTGCATCATATTTGAGCTTACCATTGTGTTTAGAGTGCTCAATAATGTTAGATCTTCCTTATTTTTCATCTAAGTTAGACATTGGAGGGAAAATCTACAAGGGTTTGAGGATTGGAGGTGGTTATGAGATTCAAAAGGCAGCTACCACATTAGATCATTTTGAGTCAAAAAAGACACTACCATCACATTCAGAAGGCCAAGGAGATGAATTTTGACATAAAATTCAATTATATTATGAGTTTGGAGTCATTAAGGGAAATTTTATTTTTCTTGGGGAGTTTTGTGACCCCTAGGTCGCATGTCGTACAATTTATTTTAAAAAATTTTCTAAAATTTATTTTATGCATCAACATATTTTTTGTTAAAAATTTCAAAAAAAAATCAAAAGAATCATATTCAATTAGATATTTGAATTTTTTTAATTCTAAAATAAAATTAAAAATTGAAAAGAGTTTTTATTTATCTGTGAACTACAGACTTTAAGTCTATAACTATGCATAGAGGGTACATAGTACTCTCTATGTTTCCTATAGCGTCCTGTGACATGGGCTATAGGACTTGTCTATGGACACTAGTAAAAGTAAACCAACTGCTATAATAGAGTCAATCGACTAGGTTTTAAAACCCAACAACCTTTTAAAAAAATCAGGCAGAAGATTTTACAGGAAAAAAATTTCATCAAAGATTCCTTTGACCACCAACAAACGAATGTTCCTACAAATATTTCTCTTGAATACTGCAAAACAGTCAATTGACTAGGTTTTAAATCCCAACAACCTTTTTAAAAGAAACTAACATAGAAGATTTTGTGAGAAAAAGATTTTGTCAAAGATTCCTTTGGTGGCCGACAAATGAATATTCCCATGAATATTCTAGGGAAAAGTATATACTGGTGACCTCAGAATATTCTGGAATGGCCCCCAAGCTATCAATTTTAATTGCATATTCTATTATCATCAATATCATGTCAACATGCTGTTAGTAGCTCACTTTGGTTTTTTCGCCCCCACTGCATTAGCAATTTTTAGTTTTGCAGTCCAAATTTGAAGTCTCATAGCTTGAGCTCAACACCTCTATTTCTTGAGCAAATATTTTTTATTTTGGGTAGAGTTTCATGCTCTTTGTAGTGGTGTAATTATTTTTCTATTTTGGTGCATGGTTTTTCCAGAAATTGCAGATTCCCATAGGTTTTTCTATATTGTTCTTGTTTTGGGAACTTCTGGGGCTCTGTTCTCGCTCCTATGGTAACATTTTTGGGTGTTGTTGTTTTTCAAAACTGTATAATTTTTTGTGTTCTTTTTAGTGGTATGATCAAATTGATCTCATTTTATACAAAAAATATATATTTGAGCTTGTAGCCATTTTGGCATTTTTAAGCACTAAGATCAAGTCTAGTTTGTTGCTTTTGGCATCTAGAAACTATAAACACACTAAATATAAAGTGCCAAATAATATATTTCTGGGGAGATTCTTGATTGAGTGATTTTGGGGGGTCTCTTGGTGTATTTTTTTATGTATTTTCTTGTGCTCTTATTTTCATGGATCATTCTAAGGTTTATTTGCTCACATCATATAAGTATTAAACATGGTATGGAAATGCATGGAGAATTCTAATGACTGAAGGTCACTCTCTATATGTCAAAAATAAGGTACTCGAACCTACAATTGTATATCATAGAAAGATAAAATGGATGAATGAACATACCAAAGCTCTTAGATGTCTTTATAGACTTGTTTCAAGATTTGTTGTTTAAAATTTAATCATGTAAGAATTCTCATGAAGCTTGGAACAAATTGAAAACTTTGTATGGCACTAAAGATTAAGTAAGAGTATAAAATTCATGATGAATTGATGACCCTTAATTCTAAGAACTTTGACAACATCTAAGACTACATCACAAAGGTTAATTATCTAAGAGAGAAATGTAGAGCATGTGGAATTGATAAGGACATTCAATTGGTCTACAATACAATGAAAAAACTTGGTCTTGATTATGCTTCTTTTATTTCTAGTTTCCATACTCATAGGTTGACTATGGAGTCTGCATATACTAGACCTTCATTTGCATCATTTTTTTAGATGTTAATACATGAGAAACTAAAAAGAAGAAAAATGGTGTGGGGATTTCTTTTGCTTCTATGATTTTGGACCTAAAAGGAAAAATACAAATTTCCAACCTTTCACTCAAGAAAAAAACCTTGAGATTTCAATGCAAAGGAGATTGAAATCTAGCAAATGGGAGGTTCTAGGAATTGAATGATGTCTAATGAGGGGTTCACCACTAAGTGTAAACTTGAAAAATAAAACCAAATGCAAAACATAATGTGATATGCAAAAAAATGCTAAATGACCCAAAAAGATGAACAGACTATAATGAAAAGCTATGAAACTAAAAGTGTGCACCTAGAATACTGAAGAAGGTAGAATGGAGGTCTAGATCACTAAAAAAATTATCGTTGAAGCTAACTGGGACTCATACACCAAGCTGGGTGAATTAGCCTAGTTTCTAGGAAAATGCACTAGAACATGTTTCAGCAAAAAGGGTATCCAAATCTGCAAAAATCTTGTTTAGGCCTATACAGTGGGACTCATTCGCCAATAGTGGTGCACTAGTCTACTTCCGCTTTTTTGGAAATTCTGAAGTAGATTTTGTGCCTCTTGATCTGATATGCTCTTTTTGAGTGGTTTTTGAATCCAAAGCTACAAAATGTCACTTGTAGGTCTTCTCCAAGCTTCTCCAAGGCTTGATGACAACTTTGACAACTTTTAGGTAGTTGACAACTTTTCTCCAACTTTGCTTCTTGGAAAATCCATAACCTAGCTAAGCAAATCACACACAAGAAGAGGGAAAATGTTGTGGGGGTTAGTGAATAAGGGTTTTCCTTGGTAAAACCCCCTGTTGGTAATTAAACGTTGAAATGGAATGAAATATGGAAAGAGAATGATGAATGAACAAATGGTAATGTTGCAACTCACCAAAGCCTTGCAATAAAAGGTTGCAAACATGTAAGTGATGGCTCCAATGGATGTGGTTCTTGAATCTTGCTTGATGTTGATAGGTCTTGAATTTAATTCTTGCTTGAATCACAAAACCTTACACCACAATTGTTAGATCTAAAACAACATGATGCAAACAACCTTTGAAATGATGAATAACACTTGAAAGATGCTCTAGAATGCTTGATTATATGCCCTTGGAATGCCTTGAATTATCTTGTGCACACTCAAATGCTCTTGTGAACTCTCTTGAATGCTAGGTATGAATACTTGAATGCTTGGGATCACTTGATTGCTTGTTAGGAGAAAATGAGTGAAAGAACCTTGTATTTATACTTAATTATGTAAGAATTCCAAAAAATACAATACTACAAGCCGAGATCAGATCTAGTAGAATAAAATCCTACCAAAAATTTGATTTAAATTTGAATTTTTGTTACATAGGACTCATTTGCCTAAGGTGGAGAATGAGTCCTATTACACATAAAGTATGGGACCAAAAATCAAAAGTGTTTAGAAATGTGTGAAACCTGCATTGGGGCCAAAAAGATCTAGGTGGGACTCATTCACCCAAGATGGAAAATGAGTCCTAGACACTAAATCTGGGCCACACAAGCTAGGTACACCCAAATTATGATTGGTTACTAATTAGTGTTGGGATTATCCTCAAAAAGATGCAATAAATGAGGCTTGTGGATGCAAAAATAGGGCCAAGTAAAGCATAATAAAGAACAATTATTAATGACAAGAACATATGAATGTGAAAGTGTGATATAACACATTACAACACTCCAAATAAGGAAAGGTTAATATTAATTATGATTAAAATTATGTTTATTAATCTTAGTTTACTTAATAAAACCCTAGAAAAATGTGAAAGTGTGTTACAACACTTCAAAACACTTTTGCAAGGCACCATTAAATTCCATTAGTTCACAAGGGCCTTAGACCTAATGTGACTTTGTTATCCACATTACAACACTAAATAAAGGCAACATTAAGCTAAAATCCACAAAGAGGACCTAAACGAGTGCGAAAAAGTCAAAGGGCCCTTTTTTCGACACTACATTTAGCCCCCACTTTAGTGAGAGGATGAACTTGCTTCAAACTCACACTAAAGTAGACAAACATGCACCAAGAGGGGTTCCAATGAACCAAACCTATCAAGATGAGATGAAAATGATCAAGAGGGTGATCAAGCCTCTAGGATCAAGATTCCATGGCAAACCAACATAAGAACAAAGAAACACACATGAAAATTATATAAAGAATGGTGACAAGGCCAATCATACACTACCAAAGATGAAAAAGGAGAAAAGAAATAAAAGAATTGGATCAAGCTTCGACTATTTATCCATCCCAATGTGGATTAGATCTAGGTTGTTTCTCCAGAAAAATGCATACTCACTTTGAGGTGACATAACTCATGGCTGTTTGCTAGGTGAGAAGTCCTAAAAGGTGAGAAAAATACACTCATGGATGGTATGCACTCACACACATGCAAGTTGATATGGGGAAATTCATGCCTTGAATTGGGATTCCTGTTCAACAATACCAAAGTTATACCTCTTGATAGCTTTAATAAGGCACCACACAAAAGTGATTTTTTGAGCATCATGAGACAAGAAAAACTTTGTATGCTTAGATCTCATGAAAAATGTGATGGCTCCAAAGGCATGCAAGCTATGTTATGCAAGGTGGTCATATAACAAAAAATGAAAAATACAAAAATAGGAAATTTTCAAAGGAGTCTTGCTTAGTTCATGTGAGGTCTTTAACTTAGGGAACATTGTGCCTAATGTCTCCAAGAGAGGATAAATTAAAAAATATAAAATGTGTAACTTAGGGGATGTAGTGTGTGACATCAAGCCACTAAGAGGAATGTAATATGCTAAGAAAGATCATGCTCCTGAAGGACATAACACCCAATGTCATCCACAAAGCGAAAAACATATCGTATGAAGTAAGAAGGTTGCACTAAGAACCATGAAAAATAAAAATGCAAATGTATTCTCCCACTTTAAAGGAATTGCTAAACACCATACTGTGAGCAATTACTTTGAAGTAGCAAATGAAAAATGAGAACAAGAAAGAAGACATGAGAGCCAACTTGGAAAGCTCTATTCCAAGTCATATGTTTCCAAGTAAAGTTGTGTCATGCGAGAGAAAAAGAAAAGAAAGGGGTTGAACCCAAAATGAAAACACCAAAAACATAGGGATCTTACGATTTGGGGTTAGTATGTTCTTTGCTACAATGTTTTTAGATAGCTTGGAACTGCCATCATACCCAAGTACACATAAATTTAGAAGAATGACAAAAAGAGAGTGAAAACAAAGAAAAATATTTTGGGTCAAGATGGAAGAAACATATGGTGTCTCGATGCCTTGGATCATGCCCAAAATGAAAACACAAGACAAATGAAAAAAAAGGAAAAAGAAAATGGAAAATCTTCTAGGTCAACATGAAGGAGACATGAATGTCTCGATGCCTTGTGTCATCCCCAAAAGGAAACACAAGAAAAAGATAAAGATGAAATAAAAAGGAAAAATCAAAAGAAATCCTTTTGGGTCAAAATGAAGGAGACATGAATGTTTTGATGCCTTGTGTCATCCTCAAAAGGAAAACACAAGAAAAAATATAAAGATGAAAAGCAAAAAAAATGCATGACATAGAGAAGAATGAAGCTACAAATAAACAAATATCACAAAGAGAGAGATAACATCAAACATAACATCACAGGGGATCACTTCACACACATGCAATCACACAAAATAAAAATACAAAAGACTAGTAAGGAAAATGTGAGTCAAACTATGAGCAAGTCATCTACCTCCCAATCATGTTCTGTGTATGCCGAGGGTGGGAAACTAGCCAAAGGGACAAGTGCAAGTGTCAAACTAGGAGAAGCACCAGGTTCAACACTCTTCATAGGAGATTTTTTGTTTAAGCTCATGGAAGAGGAAAATAATGTGTTCAATTCATTATGCACCTCTTCATCGATTTTAATGGTCTCGTCATCATCATCCAAGTTAACCACAACATGAGGTCAAATGATAATGTCCATTGAAGAATTCAAATCTTGTTGTGGTTTTAGTATTGGGTTGTTTTGTTGTGGTTAGGAAGGGGAGTCATCATGCATTGCTTCAGTCAAGTTTGGATCTTGGTTTTCTTTGTTTAATTCTCGGTGTAACTTGTGAGCAAGGGCACGACATTTATTCCTATGTTCTCGAGCACCTTTGTTTCTTTTGGTTTTGTTTTTAAGTTTTGTTTGTGTAGGAGAGGGTGGATCAACCATAGGCTTCTTTTCTTCCCTAAGGGGAGGAATGGAAGGAACCATAGGAGGTTGTTCATCCACTTTCTCTTTGGATTTATAAACTTTATTTTAGGAGGTGTTACAAGGTTGTTTTTACTATCTCTTGGTCTTTTGGAGGATGTAGGTGAAGTTTTTTTTTTTGGGTTGGTCGTGCTTGTTTGTTTTTTGTTTGGTTTGAAGCATGGATTTGTCTAGGATGGGAGGTTCGGAAGTGGATGGGGATGTGTTTTGGAGAGATAGTTTTGTTATCTTCTTTGCCTTGAAATTTTGATAAGACAAGAAAAAAAAGTGTTCTCTTGACTTGATAGGTTCCATGGGCTCGGGCCAAAAGTCATCTAGGGAAAAGTTTCCTCTACATAACAAGGGGTTAAAGCCATTATGGTTAATAGTGAACATTTTGTTGTCAAAGGGAAACTTTAAGCATTTATGCACAACTGAAGGGACAACTTTCATGGAGTGAAGCCATGGGTGGCCTAGCTTCACACGAAATTGGTTTGACTATGGGATGAAGGAGAAAGTGACATCTAATGTTTTTTCCCCTAATTGCAATGGTAGGGTGATATATCATATAGTAGGGAATGCAAAGCCATTGTGTGTCTTAATCCATGATTTTAGTCAATCATATTCATCTTGATAAAGTTCATGCAAAAGTAGAAATTCTTCAGTGATCACATTCTCTCCACATGAGGGATCTATTAACATCCCATTAGTGGGCTTGTCATAAATATGGCCATCTATGTAGAGAGGACCATTAGGGAAATGTTTAATTATATCCTTAGAGGGGAAAGCAATGCCAAGAGGACTCTTATGTCAGCCCTTACGAGCGATGACATCTATCGCCCCTATCATTTCATCCATAGGATTGATATTGATAGCATATCTATAGTGGAAGCATTTTTTTCATTATCCATATCAAAATGCATCACATCATTCTTTGTAGTTTAGTTGGCTATGATAAATGAGGGTATGTGAAGGATCATCATTGAAAAAATAGGCCCTTAAGTGGTGAAAAATTTAGAAAAATTAGAGTTAGGCAACTTGACATAAAAATTTGAATAAGTTATCTATATTATTTCAAAAATATGTAAGAATAGAATCTGTAAAAAATTAAATGTAGTTTCTAAACGACTAGGTTTATTTAAAAAATCTATTAGGTGAAAATTTGAAATTTCAATGCACTAGTACTTAAATTGTAGGGAAAAATAAGAAGTAGGTGTCTGTCTAACCACCCTTTTTTTAATTCAAGGGGTAAGCTTTGACCGAGCTATGAACTGGATACAACCATTCAACAATACCACCCCAGGTTTGAACCTTGGTGGCAAGAACAACAATGCCACCTATAAACCATCACACCATGCCAATACGGCATCTATCTAACCACCCTAACCACAATAAAATTATACTATTTTTTTAATAAGATTTTAGATATAAGTAGAGGACTCATGTACCCGATGTGATGCATATTCTTTTGTAATTTTTTTCTAAGTAAATAACTAATTATGAATTTTTTATTATAACTTTTTAAAAATATAAAAAACTCGTATGTCTGACCACCTTAACTTGGTCAAAACTTCATGACATTCATTTTTCTTTAATCTTATAGTATGTGAAGCATAGAATGTGACACATCTTTCAAATTAAAAAAATGTGATACCATTTGAAAGCTATAGATGTTTTTCAATCACCTTATCAATCAGGACTTTAGTCGTAATTTAAATAGAAAATGAATAATAATTATTTATTAAATTCAAAGTAAAGCATAATTTATATTGGTGGAAACTTGAGTATCTTCTTTAAAAACCCTTTTCATTTCATCAATTTTGTGTAAAAAAAATGTTGTCAGCCACATACCCTACACATACCCATCATATCGCCACTTTTTAGCCCATCATGATCTTGCATATACCCATGGAATGGGAATTGGGTTGGTATAAAATTGTAAATTTTGGTTCGGAGGGGAAATGAAATTATTTCCTTGATCACTAACACCTCCCATGGATAGATGACTAGAATCAATGAGGTCTTGCACAATATGTTTAAGATGCTTGCAATGTTCTATGTCATGTCCATTTTATTGATGGTAGTGGCAATAAGCAATTTATTTGAAGCGTGGGGCTAAAGGATTAGTAAGGTTAGGTGTTTTGATAGGTGTCAAGGTAATCATTTGTTGTTCTATGAGTTGGGACATTGTGTTATGGAGGGCATCAGGCAAGGGAGTGAATTGTCTTTTTGGATCTTCATAACTGAAGGGCATCGAGACTTTGAAAACAACTACATGATTGTTGAAATTTTGAGTTGGTTGTTAAGGGGGGTTGAATTAAAGTAACCCTTTATTTATTTTTTCTAAAAGGTTGGGAATTTTTTTGGTTTATGGGTTAAGATCTCTCAATTCGGCTAGAAGTGGACTTTGTATCTCGACTACTAACCAAATTTTGATAATCATGGAGGGTAGTGCATATGTGCATGAAGGATGTGAATTTCATCATGGTCAACTTTTCTTGAATCTTAGTTTGAAATTTTTCTATAAACATCTTTTGAAAGTTTGGTTTAGGGACCTTGACATCAATTTGGGAGTAGAGCGATTGATAGCGTGAGATAAAATCAGATATCTTTCATCATATTTTTTCTTGCATCTCATCAAATTGGCTAAGGTAATCTTAGGAGTCATATGCAGTTGGAAATGGTTTACAAATGCCTCAACAAGTTCATTGAATGAACAAATAGATTTATTTGGTAAAGAAGAGAACCATTCCAAGGCAGTGTCTTTCAAGGACCTAGGAATTTTTTTTTCTAATAGTTTATCGTCAAGGAAAGAGTCAATACATAAGGCAGTGTAGACATTAACATGGATAGAAGGATCTTCCTTCCCTCCATATTTCTCAAATCTAGGCACCTCTACACCTTGTGGAATTGGTGTTCACAATATCTCCAAGGACAATGGACTACTTTTGACATATATGTGGGTGGGCCATTTTTATTTTGGTTGATGGTGGAAATTTTCTTTCGAAGGGAAGAAACAGTTTGGAACAGTTGTGTTATGAGAGGGTCATTGCTGGTGCTATGAGATGGAAGTGAAAGTGGTGATGGAGTGTATGTGGTTGTAGGACAAGTGAATGGAATGATTATAGCTAGTAATGTAGGAGATATAACTTGAGATGCCACATAGGAACTAGGGATGCTAGCAGGAATACCCAAGGAAGGAATCACATTACTAACTTGTTGCATTGTTGTTGTGACTTGGGAAGTGGTATAGGTAGGGATTGAGGCTATTGTTGTGGTAGGATAAATTTGAGTTCCTCCTTGGCTTGTAACATTGATTTTGGGTAAAGGACAACTAGTGGTTGAGGAAAGATGCTTGCTAAAGATTTGAACTACTTTTTTCATGAGGTCAAGGCCATCGTCCCTTTCAATTATGCGGTGAGTGTTTTCTATTATGGGAATTGAAGTAGTTAAAATGTTTTCAAGGATTATTTAATGTTGTAAGTTTACTAGATCTTCATCAATGTGAATTATGTTTTCCTGTGGGATTGTATCATTCCTTGTTTCAAGTTGCATGCAATCTGAAGGCAACAAGTTACTAAGGGTGTTATCCAACCTAGTGTACTAGTGTCAATACTAGGAGTGGAAGCTCTAGATAACCCAAGATCCACAAAGATTTTCCTATCACGGGGTGACATGAGTCTCAAACTTCTTCTCACTAATGTATTACCAATAGGGAACAAAACACTCATGGAAAGGCTACTAAATGTAGGGTGAATGCAAATGCAATTTAAGCTAGTGAGAATGAAATGCTTATAACTAAAATTTTGGAAAGTAAAACTAAGATGAAAAAACATCAAATAGAAACTCAAAAACTAAACTGTAAATGTCATAAAATGCAATGAAAAATATGAAAGGGAACTGATTCATCCAAGGTCATGAATGAGTTCAGGTACTAATTTTTTTGAAAATTTTCAAAATTTTCTAATTGAATTTTATGTTTACTGATGCAAATCTGAGATGAAAATGTAGAATTTTAATGATTTTCAATGAAATTAAGTGCAATAATGCAAGCTAAATGAGATTTTCACTACTGCATATTTTGAAACCCTAAGATGCAAATTAACTAATGAAAAATGAAATGAAAAGTTAATGCAAGCTAAATATAAGATGTAAATGCACTCCAAATCAGAATTATGATGCTCTATATGTAGGTTCACCAAAATGAAAAGAATAAAATTGGTGTGGGGATTTCTTTCACTTTTAGGGTTTTGGACATAAAAGGAGAAAGACCAATTTCCAACCTTTCACTCAAGAACAAACCCTTGAGATTTCAATGTAGAGGAGATTGAAATTTGGCAAAGGGGAGGTTCTAGGAATTGAATGATGTCTAAGGAGGGGTTTAGCACCAAGTGTAAACATGGAAAACACAATGAAATGCAAAAGACAACGTGATATGTAAACAAATGCTAAATGAATTAAAAAGATGAACAAATTGTAATGAAAAGCTATGAAATTGAAAGTTTGTACCTAAAATATTGAGGTTTGGATCACTAAAAAATCCATTGTTGAAAATGTCTAGGAATCATATGATAGGTTGGGTGAATCAGTCCAATTTTTGGGAAAATGCACTTGAACAAGTTTCAGCCAAAAGGATATCTAGATTTGCAAAAATATTGTTCAGGCATGTACAATGGGACTCATTCACCAATAGTGGTGAATAAATCCATTTCTTCTTTCTAGAAATTTTGAAGTGGATTATGTTCCTCTTGGTCTACTCTACTCTTTTTGACTGGTTTCCAGATTTGAAACTACAAAATCTCACCTATAGGTCTTCTCCAAGCTTCTCCAAGGTTTGACGAGAACTTTGAAAACTTCTAGGGACTTGACAACTTTTCTCCAAATTTTCTTCTTGGAAAATTTTTAGCCTAGCTTTGCAAATCACACACAAGAAGGGGGAAAGATGTTGTGGGGGTTAGTGAATAGGGGTTTGCCTTGGTAAAACCCCCTGTTGGTAATTAGAACTTGAAATGGAATGAAATATGGTAAGAGAATGATGAATTAACAAATGGTAATGTTGCAACTAAACAAACACTTGCAATAAAGGGTTACAAACATATAAGTGATGGCTCCAATGGATGTGGTTGTTGACTCTTTCTTGATTTTGATAGACCTTGAATGCAATGCTTGCTTAAATCACAAAACCGTACACCACAATTGTTAGCTCTCAAACAACATGATGCAAACAACCTTTGACATGATGAATAACACTTGAAAGATGCTATAGAATGCTTGATAATCTACCCTTGAAATGCCTTGAATGCTCTTGTGAACTCTCTTGAATGCTAGGTATGAATACTTGAATGCTTGGGATCACTTGATTGCTTGTTAGGAGAAAATGAGTGAAAGAACCTTGTATTTATACTTAATTATGCAAGAATTCCCAAAAATACAACACTACAAGCTGACATTAGATGTAGGAGAATAAAATCCCACTGAAAATTTGATTTAAATTTGAACTTTGGTCACATGGGACTCATTCTCTCAAGGTGGAGAATGAGTCCCATTACACATAATGTATGGGACAAAAATCAAAAGTGTACAAAAATGTGTGAAACCTACATTGGGGCCAAAAAGAACTAGGTGGGACTCATTCACCCAAGGTGGAAAATGAGTCCCAAACACTAAATTTGGCCCACACAAGCTAGGGACACCTGAATTATGACTGGTTACTGATTGGCATCAGGGTTATCCTAGAAAAGGTGTAATAAATGAGGTTTGTGGATGAAATATAGGGATAATTAAAGCATAAGAAAGCTCAATTATTAATTACAAGCCTAGAGGAATGTGAAAGTGTGTTACAACACTTTCCAACACTCCAAATAAGGAAAGTTTAAGATGAATTATGATTAAAATTATGTTTATTAAGCTTGGTTTATTTAATAAAACCCTAGAAAAGTGTGAAAGTGTGTTACAATACTTCACAACACTTTTACAAGGCACCATTAAATTCCATTAGTTCACAAGGGCCTAAGATCTAATGTGAATGTGCTATCCACATTACAACACTAAATCAAGGAAACATTAAGCCAAAATCCACAAGGAGGACCCAAATGAGTGCAAAAAATGTCAAAGGACTCTTTTTTTGATACTATAGCAACAAAATCTTATCTCATTGGGTCTCATCAAGACTTCTAAATCTCAAGAATTGTTGGTTAGTCTAGTGAAAGAATAAGAATCTAATAAGAAACAAAATAAAGCAAAGAATAATCCAAATTCAGATCAACAAAATGAATTTATTCTCCAAAGAGAAATCATCTACGAAGGAGAATCCAAATTTTTCATACTTCCATAAGCTTGGACATGATGAGAATTCTTATTATAAGAAGGATATTGATGAATTGAAATATCTTCTTAAAAAGAATCAAATTGATTTACCTTGTAGAATGTCTAAGCTAACTTTTTCTTCTTATTCAAAATAGTCTAGAAAGGAAAAGGGTCATGCTAGTTTGGCTTCTACATTAGGAAATAAAGAGAAATCTCTTTGTGCTTTTACAGGTCTTGGATCAAGGAGATGGATTCTAGATTCAAGAGCATCTCATTATATGGCATCTTCATGGTCTCTATTCTCTTCTTTTGAGCCTTATGTTATGTCTCCTATTTTGATGGGAAACAATACATACATGAGTATAATTGGGAAGGGATCTATTGAAATTTAGGAGGAAACTTTCAATGATGTTTTATGTGTACATCATTTTAAAAAATATATTCTTTCCATCTACCAAGTTACACATGATGGAGATGGGAAGGCTGTGGAATTCACTCCCAATTTAGTTATCATTAGAGACTTGGAGATACTTAGAGAAATTATTGCTACAAGGATGGTTGATCATTCATCTCAGTTGTACACCTTTGTAGATTTTTCTTTTGATGATGACATTGTTCCTTCAACTGTTGATCACACTTCTAGTGTGAACCATGATTTAGCTCAGAGACATTTGGATTCTTGAAATTTGGAGTTCTCACATCGGATCCCATTTCTGAGCTTTGAATTTCATCTCCTCCATCTATTGTTGTAGTTTATGATACTTGTGTTGCTACAAATATGGCTTCTTGTGATTTAGTGTAGATGAAAGGATTTTCATCATCTTCCAGCTACATATACTTCATATGTGTTCCATAGAAAAATGGCCTCTTGTCATTTTCATGGCCTTTTAGGTCTTATTTCATGATGTTTGGTCCATTTTGATCTGATTTAATGAGGTAATGTGGCTTGAACATGCATATTTAGGTACTAAAATTCAAATAATGACGTCTTGTGAAGGTGTTGTGAAGTGTTGTAAAACATTTCTATAGTTTTCTAGACTCTATTAATTACAATACACCTAAAAATCACCCTTTCATCACTAATCAAGTCCTATTTTGAAGTGTTGTAAAGTATTGTAACAATATTTCATCACTAATCAAGTGCTATTTTGAAGTGTTGTAAAGTCTTTTAACAAGATTTCATGCTTCTCTAGGATTAACTTCACTATTTACACCTTTATTATGCTTTATTTAACCCCTTTATGCCCTTATAAGCTTTAGTTAAGTGTATTTTTGAATGTAAGCCCAACAAACAACATTAAATGCAAGATAATTCCCAACACCCATTTTCAAGTCCTAGGTGGGACCCATTCACCATGGGTGGCAAATGAGTCCCCCTTGGCTCCAAATTCAAATATTTCAAACTTCCTTTCGGGTGTTTATTCAAAATCACTTGATGTCAGCTTGTGATGAGGTATTAATAGGTTACTAAGGCACAAGATTGTATAAATAAATAATTTTCACCTCATTTTACATCCTCCAACATTCACACATCATATTCAAGCTATATTTTCATCCATTCAAGCACCTTACAACATCAAATCAAGCATCAATCAAGAATTTTGGAGCATCCATTGATACATCTTTAGATTTTCATCAACAAGGGTTTGGTAAGTTGATAGCATTGGAATGTTATTTGATTGTAATTCTCTTTTATTCCATTATTTCACTAAGGGTTTGATTACCAAAGTGGGGTTTGACCAAGGAAAACCCCTATTTGCTAACCCTCAACCATTTTCCCCCTCTTGCATGTGTGTTTGCAAACTTTTGTGTGCAGATTTAACAAGCATTTAGGTTTTGAAGAGTGGTCAACAAGTCAACTAGGTGCTTCAAGTCAAATCAACCATATTTCAACCTTGGAGAAGGTTTTATGTTGTTTCCTACATAATTGACTTTGGCAATCTGACAAGCAGATATCTTCAGATCTGGTGTTGCAGAGTTGTCTCCTGATTTCTCAGAATTTTGGGAGAGGACTGATTCACCGCAAGTGGTGAATGAGTCCCACCTTATGGGTGGAAATCTAAGTTTTGTTAGATTTCAGATCCCAATACTCAGAAACCTATTTCTAAAATTTTCATTAGAAGCAGGACTAATTCACCACCATGGGCTAATGAGTATGGGTATGTGCAGGATCATGATGGGCCAAAAAGTGGCAATATTATGGGTATTTGTAGGGTATGTTGCTGACGACTCTTTTTTTACCCAAAATTGATGAAACGAAAAGGGTTTTTAGAGGAGATTCTTAGATTTCACCAATATAAATTATGCTTTAATTTGAATTTAATAAATAATTATTATTCATTTTCTATTAGAATTATGACTAAAGTCCTCATCGATAGGCTGATTGAAAAACATCTATAACTTTCAATCATTATCACATTTTTTGAATCTGAAACATGTGTCACATTTTATGCTTCACATACTATAGGATTAAAAAAAGAAAAATTAAATTTCATGAAGTTTGACCAGAGTTAAAAGGTGGTCAGGACATACAAGTTTTATATTTTTTAAAATTTGTAATAAAAAATTCATAATTATTTATTTACTTGGAAAAAAATTACAAAAAATATGCATCACATCAGACATGAGTCCTCTACTTATATATAAAATATTATAAAAAATATTATCATTTTATTATGGTTAGAATTGTTAGAAACACCTACTTCTTATTTTCTCCTTGAAATTTAAGTACTACTGCATTGAAATTTCAAATTTTCACCAAATAGATTTTTTTTTTTAAATAAACCTAGTAGTTTAGAAACTACATTCAATTTTCTATAGATTCTATTCTTACATATTTTTGAAATAATATAGATAACTTATTCAAAATTTTATGTCAAGTTACCTAACACTAATTTTTTTTGAATTTTTTGCCACTTAAGGGCCTATTTTTTCCATGATGATCCTGCACATACCCGTATCACTGGTGAATTTCTTTGATTTTAGAAAAAATTCCAAAAATTCGAGAATCTTCATCAAACCTCCAAGTGCACACTAATTCAACCTATCTCTTTCTTTTATGCATCCTTTCATTCTTAACTCTTTGTTTTCATATCACACTGTGTTTTCTAGTATAGCATAATTCTTAGATTTTGCATACATAATCAGTCATTTAGATCATTTAGTTGTATTTAGTTCATATCATTTAGCTTAAACATCATGCACATCCTAATTTGAATGAACCTAACTAGCATTTTTGGCCCTACTCTCTCCTTTTAGGTGAAAACCCTAGAAGAGCTAGAGAGTCCTAGGGTGCAAAAAATCTACAATTCAGTTTGGTGAACCTGAATTTTAAACACTTTGCATTTCTGATTTTCATTTGCATCTTGCATCCTAGATTACACTTACATCAACATTCAATTAGGGTATTATTATTTTTTGCATCCTAGGACTTATCATATTGCGTTAGTGAAAGCTTTGTTTAGATTTCATTTTTGCATTGCATATCATTCAAAAAATTAAAAAATCTTCATTTTACATCCTTAATTTCCATCTAAATAGCATTAGAATCACATTAATTTTTTTGAAAAATATAAAAAAATCTTATACTGGGACTAATTCGCCACCTTGGGCAAATCAGTCCACCTGCACTTTTTTAAGAACATTTCTAGCATTTTCTTGCATTTATGTTTTCTATAGTTCTCTATTTCAGTTAGCATACTTTCTATTAATTACATTTCAAAATCCTAGATTACCTTGCATTTATATTCACCCAACTTTTGTGGTACTTGCATGAGTGTTTGGTGCCCCATTGATAATACTTTAGTGAGACGAAGTTCTAGATTCATGGCCTCCCACGATAGCACTTTCATTGTGGACCTTGGGATTTCAAGAGCTCCTACTCCTAGTATGGAAAATGGTGCATTAGCCATTGACAATGCCACTTCTATGCCTTCACCTTTCCATCCAATGAATATTGACACACAAAACAACTCCCTCCTGTAAGAAAAGGTCATTAATATTCATGAAGATTTTGCACATTTACAACAAGACTTGTCCCTTGAAAACATTTCCACCACTACCATACCCGCAATCAAAAACCTTCATCATTTGATTGAAAGTGATGATGGCTTACAAGTTATGAAAAAAATTGTTGAGATTTACAATAAACATACCTCTTCCAATTCCCAATCCACAAACACTCTTGTAAGCCAAGGAGGGCCTCACACTCTTGGCCCTTCAACCATAGCATCCATACCAACTTATTCCACTCCTCACATCACAATAGCTATGCAATAGGTTAGTCATGTGGCTCCTTCTTTTTCACTTCCAACTAAAATTCCTATTTCTCTTGTGGCATCGCAAATCCCGTCCACTACCTTCACCCCTCTTAGTGCTCCTTTCACCTCCCCTAACATCAAATACACTCCACCATTTTCCCTTGCAACCCAAACCACTTACCCCGACCCTATTCTTACACAGCTCCTTAACACCATTTCATCCATGCAAAAACAACTTTCCGTCATTAGCCAAGGTCAAAATGCTCCACCCACATATCATGTTCGTAGTAGCCCCTTATCCTTAGAAATCATATGAACCCAATGCCACAATGGATAGAAATGCATAGGTTCAAGAAATACAAAGGTAAAGGAGACCCTATCAACCATGTTAACGCTTACACAACTTTATGCAGTTATTTTTTCCTTGATGATAAACTCTTAGCCAAACTTTTTTCTAGGACCTTGAAAGATACTACATTAGAGTGGTTTTCCAACTTTCCCAATCATTCCATCTAATCATTCAATGAATTGGTGGATTCTTTCATATGTCACTTTCAATTTCACATGACCCCTAGAAAGATGATGGCTGACCTCATGAGATGTAGACAAAACACAGATGAAAAATTAAATAATTTTATCTCACCAATACCAGCCATTATATGCTCAAATTGACATCGTCAAGATTCCTAATGCACATTTTCAAAAGATGTTTATCAAAAAATTGCACACCAACCTTCAGGATAAATTAACTATGATGAAATTTCCTTCATTTATGTATTTATGCACCACCTTATGTGACTATTACAACTCAGTTTCTAGTCATGATTCAAAGTTCACTTCTAATTGAGCTGCCAAATTTGAACCACAAAATCAAAACAACACACAAAACTTTCACAAACCAAACAAAGGATTTTTATAGTTCAATCGACCTCCACAACCACAACCAACCCAACATGTTGAAAATCAAGTGGTAGCTATTAAATCATCGATGCCTTATACCTATAGGGATCCAAAGAGACAATTCACTCCCTTACCTGATACTCTCCATAATGCAATGAACCAAATGCTTCAACAACAAATTATCACTTTTCCAACCATTAAACCACTTGATCCCACCTAGATCTTACCACCCACCTTCAAACCCAATGCTTATTGTCACTTTCATTGCCAAAATGGACATGACACCAAACATTGCAAGCATCTAAAACATTTAGTTCAAGACCTCATTGATTTAGGTTGTTTGTCCATTGCGGGTGTTAATGATCAAGGAAATAAGTCTATTTCACCCCCTAACCAAAATTTACAAATTTTCACCAACCCCATGCCTAAACACAATATTTCATTTGTCAAGGCTAGCGAACCTTCAAACACTAATGTAATGAATGTTGATACAAATAGTGAACCACATGATTCAACTCCTAATGTTACCCAAGTTAATCCTATGGATGAACTTGTGGGTGTGATAGACATTATCCCTCATAAGGGACCAAAAAATAAATCTCTTGATATCACTTTTTCTTCTAAAGACATACTTCAAAAAATTCCTGATGGTCCCGTTTACATAGCTGGAAAAATCTATAACTAGCCCACCAATGGGATATTAATATATCCCACTTGTGGTGAGAATGTGATCACAAAAGAGTTTTTAGTATTACACGACCTATATCAAGATGACTATGATAAACCAACTGGATGGATTAAAACACATGTTGGTTTTACATGCCCTATGATCAGATAGATCATTCTCCCATTACAAATAGGACCAAAACTTTCTAGGTAACATTTTCAATTATTCCACAATCAAATCAATTTCATTTGCGACTAGGCCATAGTTGGCTTTTCTCAATGAAAGTGGTCCCTTATTTTGTTCATAAGTGTTTGAAATATCCACATGACAATGAAATATTTACCATACATCATAGTGGATTTAATTCGTTATCTTCTAAAAGTAATTTCTCCTTGGAATCCTTTTGGCCCACACCTATGGAACCCATCACCCCCCTTAAATATTTCTTCATAACTCATCAAAATTTCAAAGCCAAACAAATAGATGAGTTGTCTCTTCATAACATGTCGCCATCTACTTCTACTCCTATCATAGGTGAAACCTTGCTTCAACCTGAGTCTAACATAGAACAAACCATACAGCCTCATGAACAACCATGCTTAGACACTTCCTCATCATCTTCTAAATGACCTAGAGAAGGTGAAACCAATCCTGTCATACCTCCTCAAATTAAACAAGTGTACAAAGATAAAGAAAACATGATTGAAACATCCTCTTCAGTTTCTTCTATTCCTCCCCCTCTGGAAGTAGAAGAACCTATGATGACTCAATCTTCTCTTACACCTCAACAACTCCAAAGCATAATTAAATGAAATCACGGTGTGAGGGAACATGGGCGTTGTCGTCATCTCCTTGCCCGTCAATATTGCATGGAAGAAAACAAAGAAAACCAACCTCTTCCTTTGACAAAAGTAATATATAATGACCCTCCTTCTGATTTTCCACAAGATAGCCTAGTCCAACCTTCACAACAAAATGAACAAATCCAACAGCTACAACTTTTGATACATCCTTCTTTGGAAATCACCCTTCGCCCTCTTATCATCATCAATATTGATGATGATGATGATGAGGAAATCACAAAAATAGATGAAGAAGTGCATAACGAACTAAACTCTCTATTTTCATCTACCATGAGCTTAAATGAAAAATATTCTCAACCAAGTGAAGAACCTAGTGCATTTCCTAGTTCGACACTTGTAATTCTTCTTTTGGATAGTCAACCACCCTCACAATACATTGAACATGATTGGGAAGAGGGTGACTTGTTAGATGGTGATTTTCATTCGCCTTGCTAGTCTTTTGCACTTTTCTTTTATCTTCTCTTTCTTTTGCAATTTTATGTGCATATCGTGTTCTTCATAATGTGCGTTTGATGTTACCCCTCTTTGTACAATTCTTCTATTTGTACCTCTATTCTTCTATATGTCGTTCACCTTTCCTTGTTTTCTTTCGCTTTTTCTTTTTTTTTTCTCCTTTTGGGGATGATGCAAAGCATTGAGATAACCTATGTCTCTTCCATGTTGACCCAATCAGTCCCTTTTTCTTTTTACTTTCTCTTTTCTTGTGTTTTATTCCTTTTGGGGATGATGCAAGACATTCAGACTGAAATGTCTCCTTCATGTTGACCCAAAAGCTTTTCCTTTGTCTTTTCATTTTTTATTTTTGCTTTTATTTTCCTTTTGGGGATGATACAAGGAATTGAGACCACAATGTCTTTTCCATGTTGACCCAAAACGGACTTTCTTTTTCTTTTTTTTTCACTCTTTTTGTGTCATTCTTCCAATTCTATGTGCTTTGGGGAATGATGACAATACTTATAAACATATGACTTAGCATAGGGATTTCCAAGTTGGCTCTCATGTCTTTTTTTATTTTTGCATTTTCTTTCCTTCACTATTTTAAAGTAATTGCTCACAAAACGATGTGTAGAAATTATTTTAAAGTGGGGGGCATACATTACCATCAATTCATTTGCATTCTTGGTTCCTAGAGTACCCTTGTCATTCATATGATGCATTTGTCACTTTGTGGATGACATTGGGTGTGATGTCCTTCATAAGTGTGATTTATCTCACCATATTACATTCCTCTTGGTGGCTTGATGCAATGCACTACATCCCCTAAGTTGTGAATATATTATTCTTTGATTGGTCCTCTCTTGGAGACATTAGACACAATATTCCCTAAGTGACTAACCTTGCATGAACTTAACAAGACTCCTTTGAACATCTTTCACATTTCACATTTTTACATTTTGCATTTTTTCCACCTTGTACATAACACAACTTGCATGCCTGTGGTACCTTTGTTATTTGTTCATGAGTTCTAAGCATATGAAGCTTTGCTTGTCTTATGAAGCATGAACCAACACTTTCCCTTGTGGTGCCTTGTTAAAGTTATCAGGAGGTATAAATTTGATATGGTTGAGTGGGAAGCCCATCTAGTAGCACAACTTTCTCCATAGCCACCTTTGTGTTTGTGAGTCCATACCAACTAGAGTATGTTTTTCACCTTTTGGGCCTTCTCACCTTGCAAATTGCCATGAGTTTTTTCACCCCAGAGTGAGTATGCATTCTCTTTTTTAAACAATCAACCTAGATCTAATCCACAACTAGTTGGAAAGATGATCAAAGCTACATTTGATTCTCTCTTTCATTTGTGTGTTCCTTTGTTCTTATGCTTAGTTTTCCATGGGATCTTCATCCTAGGGACTTGATCATCCCTCTTGATCGTTGTCATTCCATCTTGCTAATGCAAGTGAATTTGAATCATCTTCTTGATGTTCATGGCTACTTTAGTGTGAGTTTGAAGCAAGTTCATCCTCTCATTAAAGTGGGGGCTAAATGTGCCATAGAAAAATGGCCCGTTGTCATTTTCATGGCCTTTTAGGTCTTGTTTCATGATGTTTGGTCCATTTTGCTTTGATTTAATGATGTAATGTGGCTTGAACCTGCATATTTTGGTACTAAAATTCAAATAATTACATCTTGTGAAGGTGTTGTAAAAAATTTCTACACTTTTCTAGACTCTATTCATTACAATACACTTAAAAATCACCCTTTCATCACCAATCAACTCCTTTCTTGAAGTGTTGTCAAGTCTTGTAACAAGATTTCATGCTTCTCTAGGCTTAACTTCACTATTTACACCTATCTTATGCTTTATTTGATCCATTTATGCCCTTATAAGCTTTAATTAAGTGTATTTTTAAATGTAAACCCGACAAACAACATTAAATGCAAGATAATTCCCAACACCCATTTTTAGGTCCTAGGTGGGACCTATTCACCATGGGTGGTGAATGAGTTCCTCTTGGCTGCAAATTCAAAATATTTCAAATTTCCTTTTTGATTTTTATTCAAAATCAGTTGATGTCGGCCTCTAATGAGGTATAAACAAGTTACTAAGGAACAAAATTGTATAAATAAGTGATTTTCACCTTATTTTACATCCTCCAACATTCACACATCATATTCAAGCTATATTTTCATCCATTCAAGCATTCAAGCACCTTACAACATCAAATGAAGCATCAATCAAGCATTTTGGAGCATCCATTGATACATCTTCAGATTTTCATCAACAAGGCTTTGGTAAGTTGATAGCATTGGCCTATTATTTGTTTATCATTCTCTTTTATCCCATTATTTCATTAAGGGTTTGATTACCAAAGTGGGGTTTGACCAAGGAAAACCCCTATTTGCTAACCCTCAACCATTTTCCCCTCTTGCATGTGTGTTTGTAGACTTTTGTGTGTAGATTTAACAAGAATTTAGGTGTTGAAGAGTGGTCAACAAGTCAACTAGGTGCTTCAAGTCAAATAAACCATATTTCAAGCTTGGAGAAGGTTTTTTGTTTGTTTCCTGTAGAATTGACTTTGACAACCCAACAAGCAGACATCTTCAGATCTAGTGTTGTAGAGTTGTCTCTTGATTTCTCATATTTTTGGGAGAGGACTGATTCAACACCAGTGGAAAATGAGTCCCATATCGAGGTTGGAAATCTAAGTTCTCTCAAATTCTGGATCCTAACACTCAAAACCCTATTTCTAATAGTTTTCATTAGAAGTAGGACTAATTCACCACCCTAGGTGAATGAGTACCACTGGTGAATTTCTGTGATTTTAGACAACATTCCAAAGATTCCAAAATCTTCATAAAACCTCCAGGTGCACATGGATTTAGACTATCTCTTTCTTTTCTGCATTCTTTCATTCTTAACTCTTTGTTTGCATATCACATTGTGTTTTCTAGTATAGCGTAATTCTTAGATTTTGCATACATAATCAGTCATTTAGATCAATTAGTTGTATTTAGTTCATCTCATTTAGCTTAAGCAACATCATAGACATCCTAATTTGAATGAACCTAACTAGCATTTTTTTTCCCTACTCTCACCTTTTAGGTGAAAAACCTTGGAAGAGTTAGAGAGTCCTAGGGTGCCAAAAATCCATGGTTCAATATGCATACATTCTAGACATTGGTTGGTTGTTTGTTGAGTCTCATGTTTCAAATTTTGGAGACACCATTGATTGCATACATCTTCTCTTTGATGGAGATGATTCTTCTTTAGTTGTTGTGAGGGAATATTCTCACCCTCTTGTTCATTCTTTACATCATCATTCTTTGTAGTTTGACATGTGTGGATACTTTTGGAGAAAATTTGAAGGAGGCTTCTTTTCCTTTTGAGGATTCATCTTTATCTTCAGATTGTTTTCTACATTCATCTCTAGGAGATTCTTTATTTTCATCTTTTGTAGTTTGGCCTAGAATGTTTGTTTAGAGTGTGACATATTTTGACATTGATATGGAGATACTTGAGCATGCTTTAGAGACATCATACATAATTATTCTTCCCACATATTACTTTCAACAATGGGAAGACATCCTACACATCATCTTTCTTTTTTTTCTTCCTAAGGGGAAGAACATTTTTTGATGAGATTGGATAATCTATAACTTTCAATTTTAAGCTTCTACCATTGTAGGAGACTCACCATTGAGGGGGGTTACTTGGTTTCTCTTCTTCTCTCTTATGGGGGATATTTTTCCTTGTATGGGGTTTGATGAGTGCATGAAATGACACTTTAATTAATTATTTTTATGTTTTTAAATAATTTATTATATATTAATTAACTATGTTGGCGGTAGACTATATGCTTGAATGTTTGCTTGATTTTTCCTTATATTTAACTAATTAGAGTATATATGAGAAATGGTATTTTGCATTAAATGTCTTTCTTTTGAATGGTGATTAAATTTGAAATGGTTATCCAAGTTGAGATATTTTGTTGTCTTGATTGCATCATATCTTTGAGGATTTTGTTCAGTTGATTAATTGTCAATTTCATGAGGTGGACATGTTAAACTTCTTTTTTAACAAACTTAAAATCTATCTTGCTCCTGGTCACTCTAGCTAGCTCCTAATGAATGTTTCCGAATTGACTTCTTTAGTCAGTTTGAGAACTTCTTGTTCAACTCTTATCATGTGGCATATTTCTTTATGGAACTTTTGGTTCCGTTTAAGTTTAGTTGTTATCGTTTTGCATCTTGGTGGGCTGAACCAAATTTTGTATTCAAATAAGTGTATATTCTTACAAATATCCATCCTTAGTTTTAGTTTTGGAGTTAGTTAATCTTCCACTTTAGCATTGTAATATTAATTATCTGCACCTTTATACTACTCACCTATTTTGTCCAATTGGAATGAAAATAAGGAGTTAACTTGAATCTTAGTGTTCAAGTACCACCAGAAGAAGAGCAAGGCCCGCTCAACCAAAGGAGGTGACTTGTGTTATGTTCTTTGATTTAGTTGATTTTTGCATTATTCATCTCAATTAGAAAGTCGGAATATTGATTTTTGTTAATCATTATTAGTGAATGTGAATGCTTATATTCTTATATTAAATTGATTGAGTCCTTAGAATGATTCATTATTCTTTACTATAGATTTATATTCACTCATTTGTTGTAAATTTAATTGCTTTTGATAGAATTAGATTCATTGGTTATCTTATGATGCATGTAGTTTTAATGGAAAAGATAATGATGACTTATGGAAAGATGAAACTAAATCTTGTTTGTAATTTGTTCATGGAATTTAGTGTTATTTCTTTCTAGATAAATGTTTATTTTCTATAGATGCAATTAGATCCTTTTCTGCAAACGTAAATAGATTTCCTTTCCAAGTACATTTCAATTCCAAGTTTTAGATTAAAAGTAGATTTGGTTTTTATCTTAATTCTTGCATGGATAAATTTTAAATAAGTCAAGTGAAGTTTGAACTAAGTTATTAGAATTTGAACAATCATTAGTTAAGAGATAAATTAGTTAGGAACTTGTTGTTAAGATTGGCTCCTGAGAGCTCATGACGAAGCTAAACCGCAACCAAAAGTCACTATTTACAGTGCAAAACCCCCAATTTATGGAAACACCCTTATCAAATATAGCTCTGAGACACACCTGGTTCAATAATTGATAAATTAAATGATGCAAGAAGTGACATCAATGATCTTTCTCATTAGGGTTTTGGCCTTCTCATGCATCATTGAGAGTATTTTATATTCCATCTCTTTCGGCAAAGAGTTCTGTCCCACTAGGTTTTCTCCTTTATCCTTTTGTGAGAGATTGCATTTGCATTTGCACATGTGTGCCTAACATGACCTACTATCTGAAATCCATCCTTGCATGTTTGGATCATTTTCATAATAATCTTCTCCCTAAGTTACACTTAAGGTGGGGTGTCGGTGTGAATAAATGTCTTGTACTTAGTTAATTCACTTACTAGGGACTTAGGGGACATATTCACATGCTAAGTTTACTTAGGTCCTAATATTATTTCTACAAGACTTATTTTTCATGCGTAGATTTTATCTTTTTCTAGGTAATTATGATAATTTATCTCATATCATAAGATTATTTAATAGTTGGTATAATATTATGGCATCTTATGTCTCACCTTGGCTATATAACTAGGTGGTCTCATATGTAAAATATAACTTTTTGGGATAATCAATTGCATTGCAATCTTGAGCATTGCATATTGATCTCTTTGTGCTTTCCATTTGGCCTCTAGATCTTTGGTATCTTCATAGACAAGTCTAACATAGTATTAGAGTGGGTTGGGTGCCATTGGAGTCTTTTTGGAGAGATCTTGGTAGATCTTGAAAAGTTGAGTATGCTCTTCTCGTGCATCATATGATGATCTGGAGAATAAAAATTCTTGATATAAATACTAGATTTTTTGGTGTTTCCTTTATTGAATTTGTATTACAAGTGTAGTTTGGGAGCTTATTGCATCATGTTTGAGCTCATCATTTTGTTCAGAGTGCCCAACAAGGTAAGATCTACCTTTCATTTTCCCTGAGTTGGACATTGGAGACCAAGTCCACAATGGTTTGACGATTGAAGATTGTTACTAGATTTGGGAGACAACTACCACTTTAGAGAATTTTGAGTAAAAAAGGACACTATCATCACATTCAGAAGGCCGAGGAGATGAATTTTGACATAAAATTTACTAACATTGTGAGTTGAGAGTCACCGAGGTAAAAAAAATGCCTATGGATCCGTATGACAATGAAAGATCATAAGTCATATGATTTTTTTTTAAATAAAATTTACTTTATGCATCGGCCTTTTTTTGTAAAATTTTTAAAAAAAATTCAAAATAATTATGTATTTAAGAAAAAATTTAGTTCAAAATTAAAAAAATTTCAAAAAGAATTTTTATTTGTCTGTGACTAAAAAATTGAAGTATATAGCTACATACATAGGGTGCATATTACCCTTTGTGGCTCCCACAACATCACATAGCATGGGTTGTAGGCCTCGTGTGCAGCTATTGGTAAAAGTAAATTGACCACTGCAAAATATTCAATTGGCTAGGTTTTAAAACATAGAAACCTTTTTTAAAAAAATTGGTGTAGAAGATTCTACAACTAGAAGATTCCCTCAAAGATTCCTTTGACCACTAGAAAAATAATATTCTTGCAAATATTCTAGTAAAAAGTATATACTAGCAACCCGAGAATATTCTACAATGGCCTGCAAGCCATCAACTATAATCGTATAGTGTGCTGACATCAGTATCATGCCAGCACGACGTTAGCAACCCACTTTGGCTTTTTGGTCGCCTCTCCATTGGCATTTTTAATTTTGTAGTCCAACTTTGAAGCCTAATAACTTGAGCTCAGGACCTCTCTTTTTGAGCAATTTATTTTGATTTAGGGAAGAGTTTCATGCTCATCATAGTGGTGGAATCAGTTTTTTATTTTGGTGCATGGAACTTTCATAAATTACATATTCTCATAGGTGTTGTTGCATTGTTATTTTTTTGGGAACATTTGGGGCTCTGTTCTTGCTCCTATGGTAACACTTTTGGGCTATTTTTATTGAAAGTGCATAATTTTTTGTGTACTTTTCATTGGTATGTCCAAATTCATCTTATTTTGTACTAAAAATTATACTTGATCTTGTGGCCATTTTGGAATCTATAAGCACTAAGAGAAAGTCTAGTTTGATGTTTTGACATCTATAAACAGTAAATGCACTAAATATAAAGTTCCAAATCATATATTGCTAGGGGGATTCTTGATTGACTAATTTTCAGGGGTCTCTTGGTGCATTGTTTTGATCTATTTTCCTATTCTCTTCTTTTCATGGATCATTCTAAGGTTCATTTGCTTACATCATATAATTATTTAAAATGGAACCAAAATTCATGGAGCATTTTAATGACTGAAGCTCACTCTATATATGTTTTAAATAAGGTACTTGAACCTAAAAATAAAGATAAAACGATAAAATGGATGATTGAACATAACAAAGCTCGTAGATGTCTTTATAGACTTGTTTCTCAAGATTTGTTGTTTCAAATTGATTCATGTAAGAATTATCATGAATCTTCAAACAAATTGAAAATTTTGTATGGTACTATAGATGAAATAATTGACTATCCAATTGATAAAAAATTGATGAGCCTTGATCCTAAGAACTTTGACAACATCCAAGATTACATCACAAATGTTAATGATCTAAGAGAGAAATGTAAAGCAAATGGAACTAATAAGAAGGAAATTCAATTGGTCTACAATACAATGAACAAACTTGGTCTTAATTATGCTTCTTTTATTTCTAGCTTTCATACTCATAGGTTGAATATGGGGTTTGCATATACTTCACCTTCATTTGCATCATTTCTTGAGATTTTAAGACATAAGTAACAAAATATTATCTCAATGGGTCTCATCAAGAATTCTAAATCATAATGTTTTTTTCGTTAGTTAGGTGAAAGAAATAGAATTAGATAAGAAACAAAAGAAAGAAAAGAATAATCCACATTCAGATCAATAAAAGAATAAATTATTTTCCAAAGAGAAATCATCTAAGAAGTAGAAGCCAACTTATTCATATTACAAGAAGCTTGGACATGATGCAAATTCCTTTTATAATAATGAAATTAATTTACCTTCTTGAATGTCTCAATCAACATCTTCTTCTTCAAAGTAGTCTAAAAAGGAAAAAGCTCATGCAGATTTGGCTTCTACATTAGGAAATAAAGGGAAAGTTCTTTGTACTTTTACAAGTATTGGATCAAGGAGATGGCTTATAGATTTAGGAGCATCTCATCATATAGAATCTTCAAAATCTATAATATTTTTGTTTGAACCTTGTACTATATCTCCTATTTTGATGAGAAACAATACATACATGAGTGTAATTTGGAATGGATGTATTGACATTTGGGAGAGCACTTTCAATGATGTTATGTGTGTACCTCATTTGTCAAATAATCTTATTTCCATGATCTATCAAATTAGACATGGTAGAGATGTTAAGACTATGGAATTATTTGAACAAGACAACTGAGAGGGGGGGTGAATCAATTGTAGAAAATTTAAGATTTTAAATCATTCACCAAAACTTAGATCAATCACAAATCCTTAACATTGAAACAATGATTAAACATTAAGTTCAAGTGTAGAAACTAAAAACCATCACAAAATCTTAGTAACACTAGATTTACATGGAAAACCCAGTGAGGGAAAACCCACTGTGAGGATTAACTCACACTATAGAGAAAATCAAAATCAATTACAAAGGCTCATTGCCAAAACAAGGACTCATTGCCACAAAGATATAATGAAGATAAAAGAGATATGTTGCAAAGAGAAGAAAATATTAATGCAACCGGGATTGCCACCATAATTTACTCAACCACTTGTATACATGCATGAAAGATAGAGTACACCTTTAGCTCACTACTTCCGGAAACTCAAAATTTAGACTTCACACTGATCTACCACACTCACATAACATAAACTCACTGATCCACATCTATTTCATATCTATCTGCTCTAATTCTTTCTAGGGTACACGTGCAGGATCATCATGGAAAAAATAGGCCGTTAAGTGGCAAAAATTTTAGAAAAATTAGTGTTAGGTAACTTGACGTAAAAATTTGAATAAGTTATCTATATTATTTCAAAAATATGTAAGAATAGAATCTATAGAAAATTGAATGTAGTTTCTAAACTACTAGGTTTATTTAAAAATAAATAAAATCTATTTGGTGAAAATTTAAAGTTTCAATGCAGTAGTACTTAAATTTCAGGGAAAAATAAGACGTAGGTGTCTGTTTGACCACCCTTTTTTTGATAAAAGGGGTAAAAACTTTATTGAAGATCTGAAAGTAACATTACAAAGGAATCATAGGACTGAGGTCCCAAAGAAAAAAAAAAGCAGCAACCCAAACAAAGATAAAACAACCAACATCATAATCTTTCACCATTTCCAACCCTGTCTTCAGTAGGAATATTCATTAAATCAAGACAGAGCTCCTGAGGGACCAACTCGCACCCCTCAATTCTCCATGTCCCGCCATGCTCAGAAGCCCATTTTTCCAAACAATCAGCTGCCCTATTCCACTCCCTTGGAATGTGGACAAAATTCATTGTTTCCATTAAAGAACTAACCTGCATAATTTGTTGCACAACCCTAGCCAGCTGCCAGCTGACATCAACCACTTTCCACTCAATAAGCAAATTGATTAATATATGGGAATCAGATTCATAAACAATCCTCCTCCACCTCAAAGCATGAGCTCTCTCAAGAGCATCAAGAATAGCCAACCCTTCCACTAGGTTGATGGTCTGCGTCCCTTCAAAGATTGAAAAGAGGAAGATCACCGAGCCTGAAGAATCCCTACCGATCCCCCCAATACCAGCCATTCTCAGATTGCCTCTTGAAGATCCATCAGTATTGATCTTCAAAACACCAAAAGGAGGAAGTTGCCATTTGCCATCCCTAACAATTCTTTGCTTCCCATGCTGACCTCTCTTAGCCCTAGCCAAAGCCAATGATGACCCCTGAATCCCCAATCTCTCCACCAACTCTGTATCCCTTTTCACCAAAGGGAATTCCACTTCACACCGAGCTTCCACTATTTCCTGGACCATGCCCAATATTCTCTGCCAAATTTGTTGCCCCATCCTCTGCTCTCCATGAAATATTCGTCGATTGCGTTCCAACCAAATCTGCCACAATAAGAAGATAGGCCCCACATACCGCACCTCCTACAAAAAGGAGGCCACTGAAGGAGGTCGACCCATCCCCTGCCAAAATTCAATCAAGGAGAAGGCATGAACACAAGGAATTTTCCAAACACCCCACCAAAAGTGCCAAAGCTGGATGGCAAAAGAGCAACAAAAAAACAAATGAGTAGGGTCCTCCTCATTAGCCCCACACATAACACAAACAGAAGGACCCTGGAAACAACTTTTTCGAATGTTATCCCAAGTCAAACACTTATTCCAGGCCAACATCCAAACAAAGCAACTACATTTTGGCCAAGAAAGCTTGTTCCAAACCTTCTTCCACCATTGAATTTCAGGCCCAACCAACCTATGAGACAATAACACACTATAACCAGAGGCAACAGTATAAGTCCCCTTAGGATTGGGGGACCAGGCAAGCACGTCATCATCTCAGAGAGAGGTACACCTTCGACCGGCGAGGATACTCTGCAGCACAGCACAATCCTCCTGCATACCAACATCTGGCCACTCATCCAGGGACTTCCATTTGGGCACCTCCATCTGACCATAGGAGGAAAAGGACTTAAAATCACTCACCCATGACCAACCAACCTCGAGAAATCTCTGGCAAAGATTCAACAAGTTGGGAAACTGAGAGGTGATGGGAGGAAAACCATCCCAAGAATCAGACCAGAACTGGGCCTCAGTCCCCTTCTTGCAGATCCAAAATAACCCATCCTTAATAAGCACAACCCCTCTTTTGAGAGTGCCCCATATCATAGAGCCCTTCCCCACTAAGGGGTACCTAGAAATATTAGGTTGAGGGATCCCCGGGAGGTACTTCTGAGAAAGAACCCTGGCCCAACACTTATCATGCTTGTTACACCACCACCAGTATAGCTTTGCAGCCAAAGCCTCCCCAGTCAAAGCCAACTGCCTCAGACCAAGTCCACCATATTGTTTCGAGCTACAAACAACCTCCCATCTGACCAGACTCCATTTGGAGGACCCCAGGCAACCAGCCCATAAAAATTATCTCACCACATAATCAAGGTCCCTAAGAAAACCCATAGGGGAAACCTGGAGCATGCATCTATAAATGGGCAGAGCTTGCACCACTGACTTAATCAACTAGACACAACCAGCAAAGGATAGCCATCGATGAGTCTAGTGATTAACTTTCACCTGAAATTTATCCAAAATGATCTGCCAAGATGCCCTAGGCAGTCTGCACACCGAGATAGGAATGCCAAGGTAAGTCAATGGGAGAGTCCTGATTTGAAATCTCAAAGTCCGGGCAATCCTCTGCTGAATGGGGCCTGAAGTGTTGAAGAAGAAAATGGAAGACTTATCCTCATTAATCTATTGACCTAAAGCAACCAGGTAGACATCCAACACTCTTTGTAAATTAGAAGCCTCTTGCATTGTAGCCATCCCCATCAAAGCCGTATCATCCACAAATTGTAAGTGAGTTTGCGGAGGTAAGGTACCACCCCACCTCCAACCCTGAATGAGACCAGACTCTGCACTTTGTTTAATCCATTTCCCCAAACCTTCAGCCAAAAGAATAAACAAGGAGAAAGAGGGTCTCCCTAACGAAGCCCCCTAGAAGCACCAAATAACTTAGAGTGACTCCCATTGATAAGCACAGAGAAAGAGACTGAAGTAACACAACTCAAAACCCATTGAATCCATTCTTCAGCAAAACCAAAAGCACCCAGAACTTTCCGAAGAAAGGACCACCTGACTCTATCATATGCCTTAGCCATGTCCAATTTAATAAACATCGATTTCTCTTTAGAGTTGGCCATAGAATGGATGGCCTCAGTTGCAATAACAATCCCATCGAGAATTTTCCTACCAGCTACAAAACCACTTTGTTCCTCAGAGATCAGCTCCTCAAGCCCCTTTTTCAACCTGTAAGTAATAAGTTTAGAAATAATTTTATAAATTACATTGCATAAAGAGATGGGCTGAAAATGGCATAACCTATCTGCCCCTTCACTCTTGGGAATAAGAGATAGAAAGGTAGCATTTAGAGCCCTAAGCATCTGCTTATTTTGTTGAGATTCTTGAACCATTGCCAGGAGGTCAAGTTTGATAATATCCCAAAATTCTTGAAAAAACTCAATCGGGAAGCCATCAGGGCCAGGCGCCTTCCCTTTCTTCATATTGAAAACAATCCCTTCAAGCTCTTCAAGCGAGATGTCACTCATGAGTTATTGATTCAAATCACCAGACACGAGAGATGGGATACAAGAAATAATATTTGCTTCCTCAGGAGACCCTCCTTGCGAGTCCTCCCTAAAAAGAGATTCAAAATACTGCACCGCCTCCCTAGAGTTTTCAGGGAAAGAGGAAAGATGGTCTCCCCTGTCATTCACTAGACCAGAGATAGAATTACCATGATGCTTGGATTTCACCGAATTGAAGAGGAAACTGTATTTTTATCCCCTTGCTGAAGCCACTCAATGCGAGCCTTTTGTTTCCAATACATTTCGTCTCACAACTCCCACTCTTCTAGAGCTTTCACAGCCCGAGCCTCATCTTGAAGCAACTTAGTCATCACCCCATCCTCCCTTAACCTGCTCGTGATACCATCCAAGTCTGCCTGAGCCATCGCCTTTGCATGGAAGACATTCCCAAAATACTAGCGATTCCACCGTTTGAGCTCATATTTAACATATTGGAGTAACTTAGCAACGAAATACATTGTCGTACCATAAGCTGGCCTCCCTTTCTTCCACCAGTCAGTCACAAAGGCATTCAAAGAAGGGTCCCTCAACCACATGAGTTGGAACCTAAAAAAGGGCATACGAGGCACACAAGTTGACTCAATAGAAAGCTTAATAGGCCAGTGGTCAAAACCTCTCCAATCCAAGCTTTCAGAGTAAGACTACCACATCCCACCAATCCAGTAACAGGAAACCAGAAATTGGTCTAATATTTTTGCAATGCAGAAATCACCAACCTGACGATTGTTCTAGGTGAACTGCCCATTATTGGGTTTGATATCAACAAGATTCAAGGTATTGATATTGTCCTGGAGCAGCATCGCAGATGGCTCCAGCCTTCCAATACCACCTCGCTTCTCAGCCAACTCGCAAATAGCATTGAAATCTCTAGCCAAAATCCAAGGGTGAAAAGGCGTCATACTACAGATAAGCCTGATATGGGACCATAGACCTTGTTTACCCCAAAAATCCATAGGAGCATATATATTCAAAAAGAGAATGACTTCCCTAGTCTCAAAACTAAAAGCAATCATAGACAAAGAGGATTTAGAAGATATACACCAAAGAGGTTGGAGTCTCCATGGATTCCATAAATAAGCAAGACCCCCAAAAGCTCCATGAGCTCCGATGCACTGACACTCCCCACTCCTCCACAACTTAGGTGCCAAACCTTGCATATTCTCAACAGATAACTTAGTCTCCTCTAAAAAGAAAAAATCAGGTCTTTGACTTCTAACTAAATCATGAACCGCTTTTTGTCTAGGGCTGCTGTTCAAGCCCCATACATTCCATGATAGAACAATCATTTCAGGGGGCTTGAAAAAAGAGAATCCAGAGTCTTTACTGACCCTAACTCCACCAAAGTCTCACTTGCCAATTTAATCTTTTCGATATCCTTTTTTCTGCCAGGTTTAGCAAATTTCTCTGCCTCGCCATTCTTAAAGTCCTTCTACATGATGCCCAATTTGGGGGGAGGTTTGGTCTTCTTAGCTGGGTCTGACCCAATGTTCTGCCCAGGGAGAGAATAATCCTCACCTACTGAGGTAACAACGGCCGAGGGTACCTGCACCTCAGAAACCACCAACTGTTGATTAGCTACCATGCATAGACAATCATCCCTATGAGGACCCAAGGAAGAATGAAGAACAAGATCCTCCTGAGCTAAGCCCTCAGGCCCCTGATCTAGGTTAATCAACCCCGGGTTCACCTCCTATTGGCTGAGCTTATCCAAAACCTCAAATCTGTTAAAGGTACCTTCGTCTTGCCTTTCTTTAAAAGGCCTCTTTTGACCCCTATTTTGATTTTGAGCCTTGACCTAGGAAAAACCATCAGATGCACTGACCTCATTAGGAGACAAGCTCTTCCCCTTCTCAGTTTCAGGAAGATTGCTAGTAGGATGTGAAGGCTAAGACTCCATAGGCTTATACCTTGGACATCTCCTCTGCAAATGACCATATTCTCGACAAATCCGACATCGAAAAGGAAGAGTTTCATAGTCCAAATGCTGCACCCAAGAATAGGAGCCCGCATACATATCTATTGCATCGGGAAAAGGCCTACTTAGATCAATCTCAACACAAATGCGTGCAAAAGTCAATACCTTTTTACCCAAAGTCTGCGATGAAGTCCCAACTGGTTTTCCAAGCATTGAGGCCAAAAGGTGTAGCACATCCTCTCGACAGCATTCCACTGGGAACCTCGGTAAATGAACCTACACTGGGACATGATTTGGAAGCTCTTCTGTGGGGTTAAAACCTGCATGCCATGGCTTAATAAACAACCCTACCTTATTATGAAAGTAAGGGCCTCCCTCAAATACCCTATTGCGATCAGCAATGCAATTAAAAGTAACCATGATATAATTGTTTGCTAGCAACATTATCTCCAATTCCCCCTCTGGCTCCCATGTCCTTTGGGCCCAAACCTCCAGAAATTGCAAGGAAACCCTCATCCCCAAAAACTTACAATATAAGGAGTGATTTGAATAATACTCAACATCTTCAGCAATCATTTCAGACGGAACCACCAATTTGGGCCTCTCCTTGCACCTCTCGAGACACCCATTAATCTTTGTGATCCGTGATCCATTAGATAACCCCAAATCACCAGTCCCTGTATTCTGAGCAAACAGATTGTTATCAAAAGTCTTCATCCCTTGACTTGAAAATTTCAAGCCAATCACTGCCCAAAAGTCCAAGTGAGGGCTCCTTACTGATAACTCTCCCTTTGAGCAAGCCATCATGCTCAGGGCAAAAAGACACGAACCCCAAAGATGGGTGGGGAAATCCTCCCCACACCCTTCCTCTTAGCCCCGCCCAACACCAAACCCCACACCTTTGATCTTCACCACCCGCGCAGTAGAGAGAAGATACACAACCAGCGATCATGCAAGGCTTCCCAAGGTAGATACGCTGAAACATAGGAAACACCCACAAAAAAAATGTCTCACGCGAAACAATACAGACCTGTGCCTAAACCATAAACTCTCACCACCGAGACTCAGCCAAGATCTAGACACAGCAAGCAAAGCCACCTTGGTCTTTACGCCTACAGACACCAAATTCCCCCCCTATGCAAGCATGAGAAAGAGCAAGACAGAGCTAGGGCGCGGATGCCCTAGCTCAAGTTGCAGAACGCCCATGATGATCCATTTCCAAAGTTATCATCTGTCTGACCACCCTAACCATAATAAAATGATAATATTTTTTTATATGATTTTATATATACGTAGAGGACTCATGTCTGGATGTGATGCATATTTTTTTGTAATTCTTTTCCAAGTAAATAATTAATTATGAATTTTTTATTACAAATTTTAAAAAATATAAAAACTTGTATGTCTGACCAACTTAACTTGGTCAAAAATTCATGAAATTTAATTTTTCTTTTTTTAATCCTATAGTATGTGAAGCATAGAATGTGACACATGTTTTGGATTCAAAAAATGTGACACCATTTGAAAGTTATAGATGTTTCCCAATCAGCCTATCGATCAAGACTTTAGTCATAATTCTAATAGAAAATAAATAATAATTATTTATTAAATTCAAATTAAAGCATAATTTATATTGGTAGAAAGCTGAGAATATCCTCTAAAAACCCTTTTCGTTTCATCAATTTTGGGTTAAAAAAAAAGTCATTAGCCACATATCTTACAAATACCCATAATATTGCCACTTTTTGGCCCATCATGTTCCTACACATACCCTCCACTTATCTCTTTGTCCCATCTTTCACCACTAACTCATCCTGTATTTATACCATATTCAACTTTGAAACATATCCAAAGTCATCCATCCATCATTAGATTCAAATTAGGTCTGCACCAAAACATCCTAGGGTGGAATTAGAATGCAGGAAACCCAAACACATGCTTGATGAGGACACAAATAGGTCTCAACATGCTTCATCAACTTCAAAGGTAGTGTTCAACACAAAGTCAGCCAAACTAGTGTAAAACACATAGAACAATTAATCACAAACAACTCTTACCATCATCAAATCCTTCCAAACACCAAAATTTTCTTCAACATGATCATAAAAAATTATCTCTAGAACCACAAGTCATAAGACTTAACCAAAAGTAAATTCAGACCAACAACATTTCTCATGGACCTCAGCGAAATACATAGAAAAACACAGTTCACAACTGGTGAACATAACTCACATTATACAATGAATCAAAAGCCAAAAATCTAGATATAGTAGCTTCCAACAACCATGATCAATGTATCTAAACCATACAAATATGGAAAAAATCCTTGGAGCAAAACCTGAAGCAACCACTGAACACCCACAACCTTTCTTCATTACAATTTTCTCAATATGTTTGACATACATATGCAATAACTTGCATCCATGACATCAATGACAAAAACAACTAGTTGATAACCAATTGACCAATTAAAATCAATGACAACACCTTCATTCTTGCAACAATCTCCCCCTTTATCATTGATGGCAACACATGATGTGAAAACCCATCAAGGACAACATACTAGCTCTAAATACACTTCTCATGATTTTGCTTTTTGTTTCTCCCCCTTAGTAGATAATATTTTTCACATGATACTCTTCTCTACTCATCTTCTTCCTCTCCCCCTTTGACATAAAGGGAGAAGAAAAAGGATATTTTATGTTGATTTCCCCTTTGACATGAAATTAAAAACTCATATGCATCTTTCTTCTAGATAGATCCATAGACCGACCAAAACAATGCATCTCCATATGCATCTAGTTCAATAAAGGAGGGGAAAAAACCCCTAAATTCTCTCAGAGATACTCAAAAGTATCTTTAGGAAGAGCTTCGTAAATATATCAACAATCTAATCCTTCATAGGGACATACTCAATAGTTACATCATTATCAATAACCTTCTCTCTCAAGATATGATACCTGATAGATATATGCTTTGTTATTGAGTGCATCATTGGATTCTTTGAAATTATAATTGCACTTGTGTTATCATAGAATATAGAAATAGGATCATCATACACAATTGTGATTTCTTTTAATGTATGTTTCATCCATAAAACTTGTGTACAGCAAGATGCAACAACAATATACTCAACTTCAGTAGTAGATAAGGAAATTGAATCTTTCTTTTTACTCCACCATTCAACCAATCTGCAACCAAAAAATAATGTACCACCACTTGTACCTTTTCTATCATCTACACATCTAGCCCAATCTATGTTTGTATAAGAACTTAGTGTGAAGTCAGTATCCCTAGGATACCATAAGCCACAATTTAGAGTGTCATTCAAATATTTGAATAATCTTTTAATAGTAATAACATTTGTTTCCTTAGAATCTTCTTGAAATCTAGCCACAATATAGACATATACATAATATCCGGTCTAGTAGCAATCAAATACAATAGTACAACAATCATATATCTATATTTTCTCTGATCAGTCTTAGGTGAATCATCATCTTTACCTAATTTGCAACTAGTCACCATAGGAGTGCATACTAGTTTGGAACCATCCATACCAAACTTCTACAACATCTCTTTTGCATACTTAGACTGTGAAATACGAATTTCTTTCTTTGTTTGATTAATTTGTAGCCTAATAAAGACATTCAACTCTCAAAACATAAACATCTCAAATGCCTTTTGCATTTCTTTCACAAACATCTTACACATGATTTCATTTCCTCTAAAAATAGTATCATCAACATATACAACCACAATCAAGATTCTATCATTTTCAATTTTGAAATACATATTACTATCTACCATAGCTTTGTTGAAACCTTGTTAAATCAAATGCATGTATAACCTTGCATACCAAGCTCTAGGAGCTTGCTTCAATCCATAAAAATATTTCTTCAATTTGTAGACCATATCCGGTTGATCTGACAACTAAAATCCTTCTGGTTGTTCCATGTAGACCTTTTCTTCTAGTTTACCATTCAAAAATGTAGACTTGACATCCATCTGATAGACCTTGAAATATTTATGAGCAACAAATGCTAAAAACATCCTTATAGCTTCCATTCTTGCCACTGGGGAAAAATTCTGGTAAAAATATATGCCTTCTACTTGTGAGTAACCCTTACACACAAGCCTTGACCACTTATCCATTATCATTCAACTTATTTTTGAACACCCACTTTTATCTAATAATGTTTTTATTTTCCAGTCTTGGGACCAATTCCCAAGTTTGGTTCTTCTCAATTTGCATAATTTCTTCTTTCATAGATTTGATTGAATGCTCATCTTTACATGTTTCACTTGTAGTTTTTGGTTCAATGTCAGAAAGTAAATATAGATTTACTTCACCAATAGTAGCTCTGGTTCTTGTCAAGACTCATTTTGTTTTGTCTCCAATGATCTGACTTTCTGAATTATTCTTGTGCACATATCTAGGTGTCTTAGGGGACACCACAATAGCCTCTTCCTCTTCACTCTTCTTCTCTTGCTCATCCTTTTCCTATTCTTCCACAACTTCTTCAATCCTTAAGCAATCAGGTTCACCAGATACATATCCATAAGCATCAATTGAATTCTTCATTGCTTCATCAACCTTGACATTTGTACATTCTGCAATATTTCTCAATCTTTTATTGAAACATCTGTAAGCTTTTTTTTTAGTAGAGTATCGAAGAAAGATACCTTCATCACTTCTTGCATCAAACTTCCCTAAAGTTTCTTCATCTTTTCTGATATAACATTTGCTTCCAAATACCTTGAAATACTTAACAATAGGAATTCTTCTACACTGTAGCTCATAGGTGGTGGGTATGTGCAGGATCATCATGGAAAAAATAGGCCCTTAAGTGGCGAAAAGTTAAAAAAAATCAGAGTTAGGAAACTTGATGTAAAAATTTGAATAAGTTATCTATATTATTTAAAAAATATGTAAGAATATAATTTGTAGCAAATTAAATGTAGTTTCTAAACTACTAGGTTTATTTTAAAAAAAAATTGTTTGGTAAAATTTTGAAATTTCAATGCATTTGCACTTATATTTTAGGGAAAAAATAATTAGGTGTTTGTCTAACCACCCTAACCACAATAAAATGATAATATTTTTTTATAATATTTTAGCTATAAGTAGAAGACTCATGTCTCGATATGCAAAGTATGCAAATTTTAAAAAATATAAAATCGTATGTCTAACCACCTTAACTTGGTCAAACTTCAAATTTCATTATTTTTTAATTCTATAGTATATGTGAAGCATAGAAATGATGCATGTTTCATTCAAAAAATGTGATACCGTTTGAAAGCTATAGATGTTTTTCAATTAGCCTATCAATCAGGACTTTAGTCGTAATTCAAATAGAAAATGAATAATAATTATTTATTAAATTCAAAGTAAATCATAACTTATATTGGTGGAAAGATGAGAATCTCCTTTACAAACCCTTTTTGTTTCATCAATTTTGGGTAAAAAAAATGTTGTTAGCCACATACCCTACACATACCCATCATATCGCCACATTTTTGGCCCATCATGATCCTACACATACCTGGGTCTTTGTACTATTTGCTCTTGCCTGAACTCAATTGAATACATAAACAATAGTGTGAATAACTTCTCTCCAGTAAAATTTTGGTAGACTAGCCTAAGTAATCATTGATCTAGTGGCCTCTTGAATTGTTTCATTCTTTCTTTCAACAACTCCATTCTACTGAGGTGTTCTCAGAGTACATAACTATATTTTTATTCCTTGCACATCACAAAAAATATTAAACTCATAAGAGATGAATTCACCACCTCTGTTAGACCCTAAGAATTTTATCCTCAAATTTACTTCATTCTCAACCATAGTTTGAATGTCTTGAATCTATCTAATGCATCAAATTTCCCTCTAAGAAATGTAACCCATGTATATCTAGAATAATTATCTATCAAAAGCATAAAGTACCTTTCACCTTGTAGAATTCTCACTCTTGTAGGACCATAGAGATTTGTATGAATTAAATTTAGTAGTCTAGTAGTAGATTGTTCCTTTGATCTGTAATGGCTTCTTGGTTGCTTCCCAAACAAACAATTCTTGAAAATAGTATTAACAAGATTTGTAATCCTCGATAAATCTCTCACATCTTGAATTGCACTAATCCTTGCCAAGTTATCAAAATTCATATGAAACTTTCTTTGATGCCACAATGAATTGTCATTAATTTGAGTCATAAAGCATCATCCATCAACGCCCTTAAGTTGATAGATATTTCCTTCAGATTTCTTTCCTATAGCAATCACTATTTCAAAATATTTTTTGATCTCACATGTTTCATCCTTAAATAAAAGATCATATCCTTTACTAAACATCTATCCAACACTCAAAATATTATTCCTTAAAACCTTAACATAGTAGACATCATCAGTATTATACTTGCCATCAAAGCTTACTAAAACTATCCAACAAATCTTAGCACCAGTATCATCTCCAAACATAACTAAGCCTCCATCATACTTTTCAAGTTTAAAAATCTTACTCTTATCACCAGTCATGTGATGTGAACAACTATTGTCAACAAACCAATAGTTCTTTTCTTCTTTAGCATGTAGGGAAGAGATTACAATACCTTCGTTTTTCTCCTTCTTTAGAGGGCATTCCTTCACTTGTTTTCCAAAATTAGCAGAAGTAGGTTCATCTTTTATAGCCAAGAACAAGCATTGATTGTCATCAAGATCTCCATAATCATATTCCTAATAAGATATACTAGCATCCTCATTCAAATAATATGCTTTGTTAATGCGCTTACCTTTCTTTTCTTTCTCATACCTTTGTTTATTCCTCTTAGCTCTTTTTAGAAACTTCAAAGAATAATGTCCAATTCTTCCACAACTAAAGAATTTAAAGGGTAACTTACCTTCATACTTTCTAGAGCCATTCTTCATCCTTCTCACAAAGTTAGCTTCTACTTCATCAATATTTCTTCATTCGGATCTTCAACTTTTGTAGCCTTAAAAGTAGTCTCTGATTTGGATCCATTTCTTAAATTTGGTTTTCTCATCTCATAAGATTCCAGAGTTCCTAACAATTGATATTTAATGTAAGTCTTGTAATCTATGTGATATTCAATACCACATAGCTTTTCACTATAAGCATTAAGGAGAGTTCTAAGAATCTTCTTTACAATCTTAGATTGGTGCAGGGGCACCATGGCAATTTTGGTCAAATAATGTAAATAGGTGTCTAGTGTTGTGGTTGATGTGTTTAATCACATGTTTGGATGTAATAAGGTCTAATTGAGACCATTTCGACTTTATAATTTTTCTCACTTTGAGAAGGTGAATGGTCATAAGTTCAAAAAATAGTTGTAGACCATGGGTGCTGGCAAGAAGTTGAGTCCTTCTTGGCCAAAAATTGGAATTGTTTTCCCTGATTTTTAGAATTTGACACATTTGACCTTATAATTTGAAGCAATTATAGATGGAATCCTCGAATAAGTCACTAATCATAAAATTTAGTAATCAAAGTCTAGTTTCCAAATATGTAATTTATTTCAATACCCAGATTGTACAAATTGAGTTTCAATAGGCATTTCTAAAAATCACTATTTAAAATTCACTTTTTTATACCATACCGTGCATGTGTACGACATCCATATTTTGACCTAAATTATTATATTTTCTAAATCCTTTTGGGAAAAGATTTGTGACTCACCGAAGCTTGTTTTTAATATTTTTTGTAATTTTTTATTGAATATTTTTTTTTGTTAAATTTTTATTAGGAATATTTGTCGTTTTGAAAAATCGTTGTGTACAACATGCATAAGATGACCTAAAATTATCATTTTTTAAATTTTTTTATTAAATTGAAAAGAATTGTCTAAAGTTTGTTCTCGTGCAATCCATTTGTCAAAATGTTATGTTGATCAAAAGTTATTAAAATACTAAAAAAACTTGGTAATTCAAGTTTATGGACTAGTTTCATTAGAAATAATTGAAAAATAGAAAAATTAATCAAATTATAAAAAAATTACATATTTGGAATATGCACTGTCTCATCTATAATGGGTTTTAATTTCGTAAATTTTTTTTGCAAAATAGTTTTTCAAACATATGTCCAAAGTCACTATTTTCCTGTGACATTAATAGGACCTTCAAGTTGGAGGTCAAACTAGGTCCAAAGCTTAGGTTTGGGTCCCCAAGCCATTTCCCAAACCAAAAAACAAGCCAAAAACTCGCCCAAAAATTCGTAATTTAAAAAATGGGATCTTGTTTCATAAAAAAAAACATTTTTTATGGTTCTATGAAATAGGATCTCATTCTTTAAAATTACCAAAAAAGAAACTTTCCATTTTCAAAAGTTTTCAAAGTGGGATCCTTTTTAAAATTACCAAAATAGAAAGTTTTGAAAACAAGATCCCATTTTGAAAACTTTCTGAAAATGGAAAATTTTCAAAAATGAAAGTTTAATAAAAAGTTTTCAAAATAGGATCTCATTTTGAAAAGTTTCTAGTTTTGGAAATTTCCATTTTTGGAAAAAATTCAAAACATGATCTCATTTTGAAAATTTTCCAAAAATGGAAATTATACAAAATAGGATCTCATTTTGAAAAACGGGATCCTATTTTTTAAATTTAGGCTCGAGATCACGAAGCTAAATGGGATCCCGCATTTTAAAAACAAGATCTCGTTTATTAAAAAGAGGCATCCTATTTTTTGCAAGCCGATTTCATTTTTTTGCTTAAGGCAAAAAATTCCATGTTTCGTGGACTCATATTCTTGCATTTACCCCCATTGGTTTTTTGTTGGAACATTTTTAAAAGGACTCACAAACTTCGAGGCAACACTTTTGAAGTGATTTTGTAGGACAAAGTAATAAAAGAACTTTATTTTCTATGAAATTCAAGTGTTTCTTGTAGTTTTAGAGTGTGGTATGGCTCCATACTGCTGATTCATATTATGAAATGCATGTGAATGATTAACTCAATGTTTCTACTATGATTTGGCATTGATTGTGTTGAATTTCATCAAGTTTCAATGTAGTTAGAGGTGATTTTCTTAAAACTATCTGTAAAACTCTAAGTTTAAGGGTTTGTGAACAAAATCATGCTTTGCAAACCATTCCAACATGAAACATGGCCAAACTTGGTGGAATGGAGGATTTTGTTATGATTTTAGGGATTTTGAAGTTGGTTAGAGTAGGAGATGGAGTTTGGGGTGGTTTTGTCCAAGCCCTAGCCTAACAACCTCATGTGTTAGGCTTAGGTAGGTTAGAGATTTTGTAGGACAACAATTTGGTGATGAAAACTATATGAAGGGACCCTATATGACATGTTAGAGCTTTTGGAGTGAAGATTTGAAGATAGGTTGTTCAATTGTGTTGTGTGAACCTACTTCATCCTGCTCTGCATCAAGTGGTATCAGAGCATATGTTTGATTGAGAAGTGGAAAAGTGGATGAAAGTTGGTGTAAGCAAGATGCCTCCAAAAAGCAATCCAATGGCCAAAAAATTCAAATAACTAAAGGAGAAATATGCTAAGGAGGTGAGAATTTATGATGAGTCTCATGAAGCTTCCTTTGCCAAAATTGCAGCCTTGGAGAAAAACCAAAGAAGAGGAATGGTTAGTGGCGACCAACGTGACAAAGAGGATGAGGGTGAGACTGAAAACCCTCAAGGAGGAGTCAAAGATGAAGAGGAAATGGACTCTAAAGAGATGAAAATGGTTAGGATGCTGAAGGCTATCAAGGGGGATACTCCAAAGGTGAAAGTGGAACTGCCTTTGTACGGTGAAAATATAGACAGTGAAGAAGTATTGGGTTGGATAGATTCTCTTGATAATTTCTTTGAATTTGAGGAGATAGAAGACAATAAGAAGGTGAAGTTTGAAAAAACCAAGTTGAAGGGCCCTTCCCTAACATTGTGGAACTATGTTCAAGAGGAAAGAGTAAAAAAGGGAAAGTCTAAGATAAGTTCATGGGATAGAATGGTAGCGAAGGTGAAGGCACAATTTCTACTTACAGATTATGCAATTCAGACCTTTAGAAAGCTGCAAACTCTAAAACAAAAGGAGTTAGATGTCATGGCATATACTAAGGAGTTCCATAAATTAAGTATAAGAGTAGGAAATACTAAAGATCAAGTAGAAAAGGTTGCAAGGTATATAAATGGGCTTAGATTCAACATTCAAGATGAAATTGGTCTCACAACACCTAGCATACTTGGGGAGTGTTTTCAATTAGTTGTCAAGGTAGAGGAAAGGATAAAGAGGAGACAAGAACATTAAGGAAGTGGTAGAGGAAGGAATTTCTAACGCAAAGGAAGCTTTGGTGCAAGAGGGTAGTCATAAAAACAATAAGGAGAATCAAGTAGCCATCAAGAGAAAAGTGGCGAATCAAGTGGTAGAGGTAATTTTAGAGGTAGAAAACCTAGTGGCAGAGGTAGGTTTAGTGGAAAAGGGAGAGGGTCAAATACCTTCTTAGGTAGATGTTACAGGGAAAAAAAATTGTTCATCCAACATGGAAGTGCCCAAACAAGCAAGCATGAAGTTCACATGGAGGTGAGCGAAGAACCCAAATTGTGCATGAGGAAGACAATGAAAGTGTTGAGTCACCATCTCAACATGTTGCTCCTGAGGCAGGTGAGTCTTTGATGATGAGAAGGACACTCATTAAGGTGCCAACAATCAAAGAAACTCCACAAAGGAAATCATTGTTTAGAACCACATGCAAATCACATGGAAAGGTGTGCAAATTAGTTGTTGATTTAGGTTCTACTAATAACTTGGTTTCCTTAGAAATAGTAGAGAAATTATACATGAAGAGAATTCCACACCCCACACCATACAAAGTATCTTGGATAAATAAGGGTGAAAAAATCTTGGTAAATGATCAAACATGGGTAGAGTTTAATATTGGGGGTTATAAAGATAAAATCCTATGTGACATCATCCCCATGGATGCTTGTCATTTTTTTCAAGGAAGACACTGATAGTATGAAAGAAAAGCCAAGCATGATGGTCAAAAAAAATTAATGTAATAGATAAAGATGGAGTTTCATTCACATTGAAACCCCTAAAAGATGAAGAATTTGACAAACAAGTTGGCTCTAGTGTTATGGTAGTTAGGGAGAAGGAAATGTTGAAAACATTAAATGATGAAGGATATGCTTTAGTGATCAGACCTAAATCTACTTTAGCAGCAAATAAGGTTGAGGGTATACCTAGTGAGGTTCAAGCTTTGTTAGACAAATAGAAGGGCATTGCAGCTGTTGAGTTACCTAGATCTTTACCTCCCATGACAGATGTAAGTAATCATATAGACTTGATCCCAAGTGTAAATTTTCCAAATAAAGTTGCATACAAGATGAACCCTAAATAAAATGAAGAAATAAGAAGGCAAGTCCAAGAATTGTTAGATAAAGGTCTAATAAGGGAAATTTTGAGCCCTTGTGTTGTCCCTATTGTTTTAGCACCTAAAAAGGATGGGATTGTTGAATGCGTACTAACTCAAGGGAAATCAATAAAATTAGCATCAGATATAGGTTTCCAATACTTAGAATGGAGGATCTAATGAACTACTTAGGAGGTGCATGTTATTTTTCAAATATTGAATTAAAAAGTAGTTATAATCAAATTAGGATAAGGGAAGGAGATGAGTGGAAAACTACATTTAAAACCAATGAGGGTCTATATGAATGGATGGCAATGCCCTTTGGACTGTCAAATACTTTGAGCACATTTATGAGGTTAACAAATGAGGTTTTGAAGCCCTTTATTGGAAAATTTTATGTGGTATACTTGGATGACATTCTTGTGTTTAGAAAGAGAAAGGAAGAGAACTTGCAACATCTTGACATGGTTTTGTAGAAATTGAATGAAGAGAAGTTGATGATAAACCTAAAGAAATGTAAATTCATGAAAGAGGAGCTAGTGTATCTTGGTTTTGTGATCTCCAAAGGTTCATTGAAGATGGATCCCACCAAAGTAGAGGAAATTCTCAATTTTCCAACTCCAAAATTAGTAGGAGAGGGAAGAAGATTTCATGGACTTGCTGGTTTCTATAGAAAATTTATAAAGAATTTTGGTCACATCTCCTCACCAATTATTGACACCATTAAAGGAGATAAAAGAAGGAGATTTCAGTGGATTGATGAGGCAGAAAGAAGTTTCCAATACCTAGAAAATAGAGTAGTACAACCTATCCTTGATTTACCTAATTTCAAAAAGGTTTTCACTATATAGTGTGATGCAAGTGGCTTTGCAATTGGTGTAGTCTAAAGTGAAGAAGGCAGATCAGTGGCTTTCTTTAGTGAAAATATTAATGAAGCAAAAAGAAGGTATTCATCATATGATTTGGAGCTATATGCAATGGTGTAGGCACTTAAGAAGTGGAGACACTACCTTTTACCCAAGGGGCTCATTATTTTCATCGACAACCATGCTTTGCAATTTCTAAATAGTCAAGATAAGTTGAGTCACAAACATGTAAAGTGGGTAGAGTATTTACAGAGCTATACCTTCACCATCAAGCAAAAAAAAGGGCAATCCAACAAGGTACTAGATTCTCTAAGCCAGAGGTCAATATTGGTGCATGAAATACAATTTCAAAGTGTGGAAATAGAAGCCTTGAAGGATATGTATGCTAAGAAATGAAGACTTCAAAGAGGTATATTTTGTTTGTGATTAGTTTATAGATGATTTTCATGATGAATACTCTAATTTTTTATTGCAAGATGGCTCGTTGTGTGAAGGTGCTCAATTATGTATACCAAGGTTCTCCATAAGAAGTAATTTGATAAAGGAGAAACATTGTGGTACTTTAGGAGGACATTTGGGGGTTGATAAGACATTAGATTAGGTAAGAATATTCTACTTTTGGCCAAAGATGCAAGTAGATGTCAAGAAGTTTTTGGAAAATTGTGTAATCTGCCAAAGATCCAAGGGTTCTACTTCTAATCTAGGTCTTTATCAACCCTTACCAGTACCTAACAGACTATGGGAGAGTCTAAGCATGGATTTTGTGTTAGGTTTTCCAAAAACTCAGAGGGGTTATGACAATGTATTTGTTATGGTGGATAGATTTAGTAAAATGGCTCATTTTATTCCATGCAAATGTACAAATGATGCTTCTCATATTGTATGGTTATTCTTCAAAGACATAGTTAGAATTCATGGTCTTCCATTAACAATAGTTTCAGACAAGGATTCAAAGTTCATAGGTCACTTTTGGAGGACCCTTTGGAGAAATCTTGGAACAAATTTGACCTTTAGTACTACCTATCATCCACAAATGAATGGGAAGACTGAATTTGTCAATAGATCAATTGGAAATCTTTTGAGATGCATCATAAAGGAATATAGACAACAATGGGACTTGGTTCTTCCACAAGCTGAATATGCTTACAATGATTCCATTAATAGAAGCAGAGGGAAAATTTTATTTGAAGTGGTGTATGGTTTGAAACCTAGAGGTGTATTTGAGCTTAGGGATTTGAAGGGAATGGAGAAGAGAAGAGTTGAGGGAGAATAATTTGTAGAGGCCATGAAGGAGATATAGTCACAAGTTAGAGACAATCTACAGAAAAGTGTTGAAAAGTATAAGAGACATGTTGATTTGAGAAAAAGGGATGTAAAATTCAGGGTGGGAGACTTGGTCCTTGCACATTTGAAGAAGGAAAGGTTGCCAAAGGGAAATTATACCATGTTTCTAATGAATAAAATTGGGCCATGTAGAGTGGTCCATAAGTTTGGAGCTAATGTCTTTGAGATAGAACTCCCTCTTGGAGTTGCTATCTCTCCAATCTTTAATGTTTTTGACCTATACCATTTCAATGAATTTGTGGATGTAGGTACAGGTGTTGATGTAGATGTTTTTGATGAAGATTGGGTCAAGGATCTACCACCTACTAAGCCATTGAAGCAAGAAGTCATTTTATACACAAAAGAGGTGAAGAGAACAAGACACAAAGTCTATAATGAATATCTTGTGAAGTGGAAAGCCCTACCTCCTAAAGATGCAACCTAGATGTTAGAAGAGGATATTAAGAAGCATGGAACATTAGTGAAAGATCTGATCTTAGGTGGAACCTGAGATTATTTTCTCTCTGAGTGTATGGTGCAAGGGCACCATGGCAATTTTGGTCAAATAATGTAAATAGGTGTCGAGTGTTGTGGTTGATGTGTTTAATCACATGTTTGGATGTAATAAGGTATAATTGAGAATATTTTGATGTATTTAGTTCATATAGGGTCTAGTGGTCAAGGTTTGTAAATATTGCTAAAATGTTGTAAAAATTGCTTGTTCAACTTTGTACTTTTTTTCACTTTGAGAATGTGAATGGTCACAAGTTCAAAAAATAGTTGTGGACCATTGTTTTTTTGTTATAACATGTTTAAAAGGCCTCAAAAACTTTGAGACAACACTTTTGAAGTGATTTTGGTGGAAAAAGTAATAAAAGAACTCTATTTTCTATGAAATTCAAGTGTTTCCTATAGTTTCAGAGTGTGGTATGGCTCCGTACTACTGAGTCATGTTATGAAATACATGTGAATGGTTAAATCAATTTTTCAAATATGATTTGGCATTGATTGTGTTGAATTTCAACAAGTTTCAAGGTAGTTAGAGGTGATTTTCTTAAAACCATCTATAAAACCCTAGGTTTAAGGATTTGTGAACAAATTGATGCTTTGCAGCCCATTCCACCATTGAAACTTGGAAAAACTTCGTGGAATGGAGGATTTTGTTGTGCTTTTAGGGATTTTGAAGTCAGTTAGAGCAAGAGATGGAGTTTGGGGTGGTTTTTTCCAAGCCCTATTCTAACATCCTAATGCGTTAAGCTTAGGTAGGTTAGAGAGTTTGTAGGAAAACAATTTGGTGATGAATTTTGGTGATAAAAATTGTATGAAGGAACCCTATATGACATGTTATAGCTTTTGGAGTGAATATTTCAAGATAGATTGTTGAATTTCTCATACTTTCTTTGGAAAAGTGACCTAATTTGGCCTTAGAGCAGTGTAGTAGTCTAAATATGATGAATTTGTTCCAAAAAAATCCAAGTCCCTATTTGGATATGTTGAAAAGGGGCCTAATAGGTATCTAAAATGGTATTGGGGAAGTGGGTTTGAGGCCTTCTCTAAAAGATATGCAAAGGAAACTAGGTTTGGAGACCTACAAGGAGGATTGAAAGGTTGTTTGTGAAACCACCATTGTTAGGGTTTTGAGACTTGAAGAAGTTGTTAAATTGTGTTGTGTAAACCTACTCCATCTTGTTCTAGATCATGGATTTATCTATTCCTCTCATTCCAACTACTACCTCATCCAATCTTTGTATATAAGCTTTAACATTCTCATCTTTAGACATATGTAGGAGCTCAAATTGTGTCTCCAAATTCTACATAATTTCCTCTTTGACCCTTTCATCTCCTTCATGTGCCTTTTCCAAATCATCCAAGACTTCCTTAGTATTGTTTATATTTTTAATTTTAATCAACTCGAAATGTACCAAACGATTCTTCAAAATATACTTCGCCTTATTATTTCCCTCATGTACCTTGATCTCATCAACTATACTTAGACCATTAGAAATAGTAGTGTAAGTATTCTTGTAAGCTTTCTCCACATCATATCCACAATACTCTAGATATTCCTCCATTAGTATTTTCTAGATATCATAATTAGTTCCATCGGAGCTATGATAACCATGCGTAATTTTTCCAGCCATCTCGGACCTTCCTTAAGGGGTTAAGCTCTTTTCCAAGGAACCAAGCTCTAAAACCAATTATTAAACAAGAAAACTAAGAGGGGCGGTGAATCAGTTGTAGAAAATTTAAAATTTAAAATCATTCACTACAACTTAGATCAATCATAAATCCTTAACACTGCTAAAATGATTAAACATAAAGTGCAAGTGCGAAAATTGAAAACCATCACAAAAGCACAGTAACACCAAATTTAAATGGAAAAAATAATGAGGGAAAAACCACGATGAGGATTAACTCACACTATAGAGAATATCAAAATTGATTACAAAGGCTCACTTCCTAAGACTCACTACCAAAATAGGGACTCACTGTTTGAATTGGGACTCACTATCCTATAGGGTTAACCACCTAGAGAGCTCACTACCACAAAGATACAAAGAATATAGAAGATATATGTTACAAAGAGAAGACAATCTCAATACAATAGAGATTTCCACCACAATTTACTCAACCAATTGCAAACATGCATTCAAAAGATAGAGTACACCTTTAGCTCACTACATCCAGAAACTTAACATTTAGAATTTGCACTGATCTTCCACACTCACATCACATACACCCACTAATTTTCATTTATTTCACATCTATATACTCTATTTCTTTGCACTTATCTCTTTGTCACATCTTTCACAACTAACTCATCCTATATTTATACCATCCTCAACTTTGAAATATATCGAAAGTTAGCTATCCATCATTAGATTCAAATTACGTAGGCACTAGAAAATACTAGGGTGGAATTAGAATGAGGGCAACCCAAACACATAATTGATGAGGACCCAAATAGGTCCCAACACACTCCATCAACTTCAAAGGTAGTGTTCAACACAAGGTTGACCAAACCAGTGTAAAACACACAAAACAGTTAAGCACACATAACTCTTAGCATGATCAAATCCATCTAGACACCAAAATTATCTTCAACATGATCATAATAACTTAACTCTAGAATCACAAGTCATAAGACTTAACTAAAATGAAATATGGACCAAAAACATTTCTTCTGAACCTTAACGAGATGCACAAAAAACTAGAGTTCACAACTAGTGAACATAAATCGCACTGTACAATGAATCATAAGCCAAAAATCTAGATATAGTAGCTTCCAACAACCATGATCGACATATCCGAACCACCCAAATATAGAATAAAATCCTAGAGAAAAACCTGGAGCAACCACTGAACACTTGCAACCATTTTTTATTACAATTTTCTCAATATCCTTGACATATACAACCAATAACCTACATCCATGGCATCAATGAAAACAACCAGTTGATAACCAATTGAATAGTTGACATCAATGAAAACACCTTCATTCTTGCAACATAATTTACTACTAATTCAGATGTCATTAGAGACTTAAAGATTAGAGAGATTATTGCTACTGGGATGGTGGATCATTCATCTTAGTTGTACACCTTTATAGATTTTTCTTCTAATCATGAAATTGTTCCTTTGGCCATGGATCACACTTCTAGTGTGAACCATGACTTACAGGAGACATTTGGCTTCTTGAACTTATGATTTCTCACATCAGATCCCATTCTTAAGCCTTGAATTTCATCTCCTCTGGTCGCATCCATAAAAGGATATAAAAGTCACAGAAAATCCTAACCTGGGAATTGAACATTCCAGTAGGTGACTAGCATCTTCTTATGGTCATTCATTTACATTGTCAAACCAAGGAACGCATACTTGAAATGGAGCAGCATTGTATGTGCACTAAGAACCAGTTTCAGTCACAATTTACCAAAAATAAATGCATGAAAGGAATTCTACTTATGCTACAGGAATGTAATGCAAAGCCTTTTAAACTTAATCAAAGCAAAAGTCATGACAACTATGACTAAGAAACAAACTATGAACTGGCCTTATGCTATAGGGACAAACACATTGATGGATTCCCGATGTTGCGGGAACAATATAAGACTGAGTTTGTGCTGAAACTTTCAAGAATGAAATCTAACTTATAATCAATAGGAAATAAACAACTAACTAACTAACTATGGATACTTACTAAGTGGGTCCCCTTAGAAAGCATCAACTATTTATGCAAGAATTGAACTCAAAACTTCATCAGCTTTTATTCATAAACTCAGAACCATATACACTGTTCTGCTTATAAGAAAACTAACAAAAAACACTATCTCTTATTATAATACTAACTTTTACATACTCTACTTGCTCACTCGTGTAGGAGGAACACTTATTTTAAAATAGAAAAGCAACTAACTACCTAACTCTAACAGAGAAAGATGTGGACATAAATGTATCCTGAAACCAAGGAACAAACTTCTCATAAATGAAAGTATATCCGTTCAACACAATTCAGAGAGAATTTAGCATTCCACTCTTCCTAGATTAATGATCATTTAGATTTCTTCCCAATGACCCTGTCAAAGAGCCTTTGCAGGAACAACTTCCTCGACACCGTGCTAGAAATGGACTTTACTACAAGGCTGAAATCTGCTGCTCTTGATTCGTTCATGCTCCCTTCAACAACCTATGATGCACATGGCAACAGAAGCGAAAGAAATCATGCATGGAAAATAACATGATACAAATTCATTAATCACATATTAAATCCATTTCATTATCCAAAAACCACATGCACTATATAAGTCATTCAGGAGGTCAAACATGGTAATTAATATAGACACAGATATTTTAAGCTGTAGGAATATAGGAATGTATTGTTACAAGATACTACCTGATTTTAGATAAAAAGTATTTAATCAAAGAGTTAAAACATCCATTAGCAATAAGAGTAAGGATATTAAAAATACATCATAATACTCAAATTATGAGCATATTTCGAGCTCATCATTTGTCCCCTACTTATCCTAATGATGGTCCTCTAGCATTAGGCTTCCTGGTTGTTTCTTTGAAATTGGTAGTAGCATGGCCATGCAATGAAGTTCCAAATTTATAATAAAAACCTATGTAAATTTTGCCATCTTTCATATCTGCGGGTTTTTGTATCCTCATTAACATATGTAGCCCAACAAGGATAAAGTGGCCACATCAAAACTAGAGGTCAAAATGTTATTGGAAACCATAACTCAAACCTCTTCTAAAGACCAAGCTGCATGCACTTTTCTATCATTCTAAGGGATGCTTTAAAGTTTAGAGGTCTATGAGGCTCAAATTTCCTTAGACCAACAGTCATTTTTTCCCATCTCTTTTCAATTATAGAAGATGAAATCTTCCAAAAGATATATGGTTGGCCTTTGAATTTTTCATACACTTGCTTCCTAATATAGAATATTTTTATTCTTTATGTTTGATCATTGAAACCATACGCAATAGTAAGCCAAGTTTTTAACATTGTGTAGGGATTTGAGCTTTCAGGTCACAATGGGATAGGCTCATCCCTTTCAGACTCTTCATAAGCTTCTAATTGTCTGCCATAATTAGTTTCATTGGCCGCCCAAGACATGAGTGACCTCAAATGAATATCACCAATATAAAGAAGTGGATTCTACTCTATTTCAGAGGGAATTATCAAACCATGCAAATAAAATTCACATAAAGAAATTTTTAGCCAACTAGGGGCTACTTGATATGCATCATAAATTTTTTTGGCTGTATGAATAACATGATCTAAATTCCTTGAAATTCTCATTAATTGAAACAAAAAAAATTCTCTTTTATGCACATAGCATGAACCCTATGCGGTGGTCTACATTCCACAATTTTACCAGTTATTTTCATCATTTCATCCATTTTCTCTTTCATTTCCTGGATTTCCTGTTTCTTCCTTTAAATTTCTCTTTTCAATTTCTTCTTCTCTTCTTCCCAAAGACTTTGTTGAATTTCAGTCTTGGCTAAATGGCGGAAACTCAAGGTTTGAAATGTGATAGGCCTCCATGTGGTCCTAAGATATTCCAAAAAATTCAATCAATAATGTCTTTTTATAAACAACCATTGCTTGACAAGTTGCAGAGAGTAATGAGGTTTCATTGGACACTTCTAATTGTCCAAGTTGTTCTTCCTCTTGTTGTAGGATGGATTCCTATAGTTGTGCAGGAGGAGATTGTACTTCCTCTAAAATTTGTGTAGCTGCCTCAACTAGGTCATCAAGACTTGGCATTCCCCTTTTATTATTACTAACATGTTGTGCTTCCTCAACTTCCATTGGCTCATTTTACATTTCCCCAAGAACAATAGATGGGATTTGTGGAACATTCTTAGATACATTCTAAGAATCATCATGATTGTATTCTTCAAAGTCCTTAGAAATTATTATAACTTCAGGTTGGACAGAGGCTGAGGTAACTTTTTGCTGTTTCCTTGATGAAACTCTTTTTGGCAATGTTTCAGGAGTAACAGCTATAGGAGACACCTTCGTGGCTTTCCTTTTTCTGACTTTCCTAGAGGATTCAGACTCAATAGGAGAAGATGATGGTGAAACTGCAGTGGCAATAGGTGCTAGTACAAGAGGAACTGCTATAGGAGAAGATGTTGCAGGAGAGGAACACTGTTGTTTTGGAACATGAGGGTCAGACTTTGGGGTTTGTTCTACCCTAGATGACTCTCCTACCTTCATTTTCCCTTTTTCTCTTCTACTAGCAGACCTAGTTTGTACTCAGGTAGAGGGCTTCGGTGTGGAGGCTGTAGGAGTAGGTGTTGCAGGGAATGCTCTAGGAGGCTCTAGAAGTTGCAGACCCTTTTGGGCAACAAATTCGTGCCAAGAAAGGGGTGATACATCCCTTAGGGAATGCTTAGTCAAGAGTTTAATGAGGGAATGATGGGCAATAGAGTTGTCCCTACCCCTCTAGGTTTCATGGGCACATTGTTTCAAAAAGTTTAACAAAAAAATTTGGAACATTGATAGCTAAACCATGCCTCATATGACTCAATAATCTAAAATGGTAGGAATGTAAATAGGAAAAGCGTCCCTCACAAGTCAAGTACCTGATTATGAGGATGGAATATTCTAAGTATGGAAAAGGAAATGACACTCATTTGCATCCTTGTTTAGAAACCTCCAAGGGTCCATCTATCGGTACTGTAAAATTCTGCCCTAGTAGAGACAACATCTAAAGAAAAATTTTCTCCTACCGTCGGAAGGCCAATTACTTCTACAATCCGTTCTTCTGATACATCCACTTTCGAACCCCACACTATAGCTTCTCATTCTGAAAGAGTCCTCACAAACTCACCTGTAGCTTCCTCATTGAAGGAATCTAACCTCAGAAAATAATTCATCCAATCACAATTGTTGAATGCCTAAATTGCTTGAGGATTTTGCATCAAGAGCTAATGAGCTACAGGCTCATGTCTTACTAATTGGCCATCCATATTTGCAAATTATCCTTGCTGAGATTCCTGAAACTCAAACCTTTTTTGAAAATTAAAAAAAAAACTTCTTTTTGCTTCTTTCTACTCTGCCATCACTTTTCCACTTTTCTTTACTTTTCCAAGAATGGCTCAAAAGATAATTGCATGAAATGATTGTTAGAAACTACTCAAATTAAGCAGTTAATTGTTGTTTAGGATAAAAACACAATCATATTTGGAAAGTACAAGAAAATAAAAAATATTTTATCAGTTGTGACAGTGACATAAGAAAAGGTTTGAAATGGATTATCCCCACCCCCTACTAAAAATTTGGCATGTGTTCACACATGTGTGAAAAGATAGGCGAAGAATAGGCAATAATGACTAATATGTACATAGTAGTTAATGAATAAATGAAATAAATAAATGATGTGACAATAAAAGATATAGTGTACCTTGTAATAAATGCTTGCACATATTGGGAAAGATCACAACTCAACATGAAATGACAACTAGAATTGAAACCATAAATGAGGGTGGTACGACATGATGGATGACATAGAAGAAAAGTGAATGAATGGCGGTGATCGATGAAAAATGAAGAACGTGGCTTCCTTTAAATGGAAGCCTTTATTATGGGCATGCAACGTGGAATTTTAAAGAGATGCTACAGAAGAAAGGCCAAAACCTTTTGTTGTAGGAAGATCAGGGGCTGTATTTGAAACAAACTACTTCATAAATTCTTCTTTGGACATTGGCTTATGATACAACCAAAGATGGTGTCCATTAACCAGTAGCTTGAATCAAACTGGATCTATTGTAGCTAACTAAACTAAATCATTATCAAACACATTTTCTATTTCATAAGGACCAAGCCATCTTGTAGTGAGTTTACCTTGATTTTCTTTGTATCTGGAGTCATAGAGCAACGCCCAATCACCAGTAGAGAATTGCTTAGTTCGAATATGATTGTCATGCCATTTTTTTCTTTGCTATTGGATAGTTTTAGTATGTTGTAGGGAAGATTTCCTTATCTCATCCAATGCATTTAGCTATAGGAGGCATTCCTTTTGAGCTTCTGAAATATCAATGTTATGCTAGAGAGTAGTCCTCAAGGTCTTATGCTCAAACCCTATTGGCAACATGGCAGTTTTTCCATAGAGTAACTCAAAAGGAGTGAACTTTGTAGTTGTTTTCCATGTTGTTCTATAGGCCCAGACCACTTCAGGAAGGTGACTGCTCTAATTTTTCTTATGTAATTGGACTATCTTTGTAAGGATTTCCTCAATTTCTTTGTTGGTAACCTTTGCCTGACCATTGGCTTGAGGGTGATAGGGGCTAGACTTTTTATGCCTGATCTTGTAATCATTCATCAATGCAGTGATTAAGTTGGATGTAAACTAAACTCCTTGATCAGTAACAAGTTCCCTTGGGAATCCGAACTGAGTAAAATTTTTCTCATACATGAACTCAACAACTTTATTATCATGAGCATGTGTCATTACTTTTACTTCCACCCACTTGGTTACATAATTAGTACAAACCAAGATGTATGATTTCCCATTGGATGGAGGATCAATAGGCCCAACAAAATCCATGCCCCACTTGTTAAAAGGACTGACTACCACTTGTGGATTCAAGGGAATTTCATCAGACCTTGTTGGTCTCCCCATGCATTGACATTTGTCATATTTTCTGGTGTAAGCTACAAAATCCTTATGTAGTGTGGGCCAATAGTATCTTGTATTAAGCACCTTCATAGATGTTCTCTTGGCTGCAAAGTGCCCACCACATGGCTCATCATGATAGGCATGCAAAATGTCATAGGTCTCATCTTCCCTAACACATATTCTTGTGACTTGGTCAGGTCCTATGTAAAATAAACAATCTGCAATCCATGAAAAGTTAAAGCTTTCATCTACCAAAAATTCCCTTTCCTTTGGTGAGAAGTGTGCTGGAATTTTGTTGGCTGCTAAATAATTTGCAATATCCACATACCATGGAGTTTGAGCAGCAATATAAAATAGATTTTCATAGGGAAAGCTATCATCAATTACCTCAGGGGTGTCAGGGGTAGTTGTTTGAAGTCTTGACAAGAAATCAGCCACCACATTAGCTCAACCTGGCTTATCAATAACTGTGATATCAAATTCTTGCAACAATAGGAGCCATCTTGCTAATCTGCTAGATATGGCAGGCTTATTCATGAGGTACCTTATTGCAGCATGATCTGTATGGACAAATATTTGGTAACCAGTGACATAATGTTGAAACTTGTTCAGGGCATACACAACTGCTAGCAATTCTTTCTCTGTGATTATATAGTTTAATTTAGGGCCTTGAAGGTTTTTGCTAATGAAATATATGGCATGCTCTATGGAATTCTCTTTCTATCCTAAAACTGCCCCTATGGCATAATTAGAAGCATCTGTGTGTATATGAAAGGGTAGACTCCACTTTGGTCCTTGAAGAATAGGTGCTTGAGTAAGTAGGTTCTTAAGCTATAGGAAATATTTGTCACAGGCCTCAGTCCAGTTGAATTTAGAATCCTTAGTCAATAAGGCATATAATGGACTGGCTATTTTTCTAAAATCTTCGATAAATCTTCTATAATATCCAACATGTCCTAGGAAACTTCTAACATCTTTTTTTTTATAGCTGTTGGAAAACTTAGAATAACTTCTATTTTTACAAGATCAACTTGAATTCCTACTTGAGAGATATGATGGCCTAAAACAATTCCCTCTTGCATCATCATAAAGTATTTCTCATTATTCAAAGACAAATTTTGCTCCTAAAATATTTTTAGCACTTTTTCCAAATTGGCTAGTACTTCTTCATAAGTAACTCCATAAGTAGTGAAGTCATCCATGTAGATCTCCATAGAATCATGAGAAATGTCAGCAAAAATACTGATCACTGCCCTTTGAAATGTTGTAGGTGCATTACACAGTCCAAAAGGTAAGACAGAGTAGGAAAAAGTACCCCATGGACTGGTAAAAGTTGTTTTGTCTTGATCCTCAAGGGCAATTCTAATTTGATTATACCCACTGTATCCATCCAAAAAGGAGAAATATTTTTTACCAGACAATGAGTCTAGTACTTGGTCAACAAATGGTAGTGGAAAGTGATCATTTTTAGTTGTTGTGTTCAACTCCCTATAGTCTACACAAAATCTCCATTTTCCACCTTTTTTAGGGACAATCACCAATGGAGATACCCATTGACTGTCTAAAATGGGGTAGATAAAACCAACATCAAGCAATTTTTGGAGCTCTATTTTAACTATTTCCCTAAGTGCTAGGTTTATCCTTCTTTGAGGCTGTCTAACAGGTAAACAATCTTCCTTAATGTAGATCCTATGAGTATAGAGTTGAGGATTTATTCCCTTCATATCCCCATAACCCCATGCAAAAGCTCTATGTTGATCTTGCAACATTGTGACTAGGGAAGCTTGTTGAGATTGTGGAAACTTATTATTGATGTTCAAACAGTGGCCTGGAGATACTTCTACTTGCTTGGTAAGATCATTCATGGAGGTTGCTGATAAAGGTGGTGTATGTATTTCATGTGGAAGCAAGTTGTGATAAACTACAGGAGATTCAGGTGGTAGGCTCTCAGAATTCAGTTGCTATAGGAAACACTACTGAGGATAGTAATCTAGAATAGATGAGCTACTCATATCAAAGTTGGACTGCAAAATGTGTAAAAGCAGGTCATCCTCACTATGAAGCTAGGAAAATGGATTAGTTTGCAGCATCATTAGCTGAGCCAATGAATTGACTTCCTCAATTTCCTCTCCTAAATCTAGCCAAATTGGTTGAGACAAGTCTAGCTAAGGCTAGGCAGGTGGATATAAAGCCAATTTCTTTCTTGACTGTCCATCAGAAATTGTCATGTCTCTTAAATGGCATCCTATAAAAGCATCAACTGTAGCTAAGCATAGTCTACCTAGGATATCCTCCCAAAGTTTCCTTAGTGGATAATATGGTGAAGTCTGCTAGGTATTCCCAAGACTCAAGGATGACAATGATATCTTCTACCACTCCATCAGGTTTTACTGTGGACCTATCAGAAAGTTGCAGGACGGTAGGTGTAGACCGAATTGTTGGGATTTTCAAACACTCCATAGTATGCTTGGTCATTACATTAATGGCTGCACCAAGGTCTATCAAAACATTCTTGACTAGTTGGTCATTAATATTTATTTGTACCACAGGACTCCCAGGGTTAGTATATTTTAGAATGACTACTTTCCCTAACATAATATCTACCAACTGTCCTAGAACATGGATAGTTTGGGGATCCTTTTTTCTTTCTTCCTAGTTTCTTTAAATAGGCCTCCTTAATGGCTTTTCCATAAATTGGGACATCTTTAATGGCTTGAAAAAGAGGAATTTGAATGTGTACATTCTTTAGCTAATCCAAAATATCAAAGGTAGGCTCTTCCATAGACTTTGATGTAGTAATTTATAATCTTTGAGGAAAAGGTGGTTTGGCTTGATGCTGCAAGATAGATTCCTTAGAGACAGTATCTGATATAGGTATATGTTCTACAGGATTAGTAGGTTGTTCAGAGGCAGAATCTTGAATCTCTATAATTATAGGCGGCTATGGAGCAGGAAGAATGGTTCTAGACCTGAGATGGATATCATGAATATTCAGGGAATAAGTTGGATATTGATTGGCTTATGCAAGATACATAGGCTGTTGTGGTTTCTGTTGCTTATTATTAGGATTTGGCAATGGTTGAGCATGCATATGTGTTTGTTTTGGAGGGCTAGTATTTGTGGCAAGTGCTGCAGGAGGTGGCATGAGAGCTAGAAGTTGTGGTTACTGAAGTTGCAGGGAGCTAGGGGATTGGTTCTGCCATTGTTGAGAACCTCTCCATTGAGGATTCTACTGCTAGTTACCTAGGGGTGGAGTCCATTGTCCTTGTGGCTGCTACCAACCTCCTTGAGGAGATTGCTATTGAGGACTCTGATAGTTAGGCCAGTGAGGTTGAGAAGAATTCCAAGATGGTGATAGGCCATATGTAGATTGCCATTGGTTATTGTAATTAGAATAAGGATTACCAAAAGTCAAAGGGTTTTGAGGCATACCTTGTCTTTGAACCCATGGTCACATTTTTCCAATGAAGAATACCTGGTCATGATCACCTTCTACGATCTTAAAGTTAGTAGGTAACTGCTTAGCCTCCAAGTTAGCCACCATCTTACATCTACAGTCACGTTTCTTCTATCTACAATGTGGACAGAACTCATCCACGATTGCTTTAGCTTCCTCATGTTTCTTTTGGGCTTGCATAGTATCCAACTGTGTAGCCATATTGTTTATGATATCCTGCTTAAAATCAGACAAGTTTGTGATCTCCATCCATGAAACTTCATTAGTATAAGACTTTCCACTGTGGCTTGACGACCTCTGCCCTTCTTAACAATTGCTCAAGAATAGTTGAGACATATTTTCTTGATATCATCCCAAGGAAGTTGGGTTATATCTCCTCCTCCCATCAGGTCTAAGGAATATATACGGGTATCACTAATTCCTCTTAGAAAAAGTAGTTTATGAGATTCTTCATTGAGAGTATGGTTTGAATTCTTTTTCAGGGAAAATAAGAATCTTGAGATATAGTCTTCCAAGCTTTCATCCTCCTTTTGTTAAATTCTAAATATATCATCACCCTTACTACCACTGTTACAATATTCCTTGTATTTCTCAAGAAATTTTGTTTGCATGGCTGCCCAACTATCAACAACACCCCTTCCCAAACTCATAAACCATCTAAGAGCTCATTCTTTCAAAGTAGCAGGAAACAACTTTAGCCTGTGAGCATCTGAAGTGTAATCATAGCTGCGACAGAGAATGCCAAACTCAAACAGGAAAGTGTCTGGGTCCTTTGTAACTAGTCCATAGAACTTGGGAAGTAATGAAGAAGGAATATTTTTAAGGTTATCATTATCTTGCTGAGCAATGATGGGGAGTTCAAAAGCAAGAGGTTGGTTAGGCTGATTTCGTGCCATATTTACTTGATGGAGTATCAGAGCAAATGGATTTTCTTCAAGTTCTTTGTTAGCTTGGTCAAATGGCAATTCAACAAACAGGTTTTTAGCAAATGGATTGATGTCTTGGTCCCCTCCTTCCTCAAATAGATTACAAACTAGTTCATAATTGTTATCAATGAATGGAAGGTCAGGGATGAATCTTCCCAGAGCGTCTCTTCTTCCATGCATGCAATAGAATGAATGGTAAATTGAAGGAATTTGAAAAATGCTTGAATAATAGACTAAACTACTGCCAACAATGACTATGACAGGTTCTTAGCTTGAAACCATCCCCAACAGCAGTGCCAAAAATGGCCGTGTCCATAAAAGGATATAAAAGTCATGAAAAATCCTAACCTAGGAATTGAACATTCTAGCAGGTGACTAGCATCTTCTTATGGTTGTTCATTTACATTGTCAAACCAGGGAACATATACTTGAAATGGAGTGGCACTGTATGTGCACTAAGAACTAGTTTCAGCCACGATTTACCATAAATAAATGTGTGAAAGGAATTCTACTTATGCTACAAGAATGTAATGTGAAGCCTTCTAAACTTAATCAAAGAAAAAATCATGACAACTATGACTAAGAAACAAACTATGGACTGGCATTATCTTGTAGGAACAAACACGGGGATGGATTCTTGATGCTGCAGGAACAATATAAGACTGAGTTTGGGCTGAAACTTTCAAGAATGAAATCTAACTTATAATCAACATGAAATAAACAACTAACTAACTAACTATAGATAATTACTAAGTGGGCCCCCTTAGCAAGCATCAACTAGTTATGCAAGAATTGAACTCAAAACTTCACTAGCTTTTATTAATAAACTTGGAACCATATACACTGTTATGCTTATAAGAAAACTAACACAAAACACTATCTCTTATTATAATACTAACTTTTACATACTCTGCTTGCTCACTCGCATAGGAAGAACACTTATTTTAAACCAGAAAAGCAACTAACTACCTAACTCTACCAGAGAAAGACATGGACATAAATGTATCTTGAAACTGAGGAACAAACTTCTCATAAATGAAAGCATATCCGTTCAACACAATTTAGAGAGAATTTAGTATTCCACTCTTCCTAGATTAATGATCATTTAGATTTCTTCCCAATGACCTAGTTAGAGAGTCTTCACTGGAACAACTTCCTTGACACCGTGCTAGAAATGGACTTTACTGCAAGGCCGAAATTTGTTGCACTTGACTCTTTCATGCTCCCTTCAACAACCTGCGATGCACATGGCAATAGAAGCAAAAGAAAGCATGTGTGGAAAATAACATGATACACATTCATTAATCACATATTAAATCCATTTAATTATCCAAAAACCACATGCATTATATCAGTCATTCGGGAGGTCAAATAGGGTAATTAATATAGACACAAAGAGATGTTAAGCTGCAGGAATATAGGAATGTATTGCTACAGGATACTACCCAATTTTAGATAAAGAGTTTTTAATCAAAGAGTTAAAACATCCATTAGCAATAAGAGTAAGGATATTAAAAATACATCATAATACTCAAATTATGAGCATATTTCGAGCTCATCATCCTTCGTCTACTATTGTAGTTGATGATACTTTTGTTTGTACAAATATGGATTTCTTATGATTCATTGTGACATGATCTTTATCGTTTTCCAACTACATCTACTTCAGATGCATACATGATAGACATTGGTGTGTTGTTTGTTGAGTCTCACATTTTAGATTTGGGAGACACCATTGATTGCATATATTCTCTTTGACGGAGATGATTCTTCTTTAGTTGTTGTGAGGAAATAATTTGACCCTCTTGTTTCTTTACATGATCATTCTTCATAGTTTGAAAGAAGTGTAGATAATTTTAGAAAAAAATTGGAGGTTTCTTTTACTTTTGAGGAGGCATCTTTATCTTTGGAGTGTGTTCTACATTCATCTCCAAGAGATTCTGGATTGTCATCTTCTGTAGTTTGGCCAAGAATGCGTGTTTGGAGTGTGACATCTTTTGAAATTGACATGGAGATACTTGAGCATGCTTTAGAGACATCATACACAATTATTCTTCTCACATCCTACATATTATCTTGGTTTTGTTTCTTCTTGTAGTGTAGAAAATTGTACACTTTTGCAATCGAGGAAATTTCACACTTAATTTGGACCTATTTTGGCACCCTTACATTAATTACCCTTTAAAATTATCATTAATAGGCCCCTAAGACCCATTATTTCATATCTCAAGCCTTATTTTAGCTAAAAACCTGACAAAATCATCTTAAACATCAAAAATCCTTAAATCCCACCTCAAAAATCTAGGGTGGGACTCATTCACCACCTTGGGTGAATGAGTCCCCCTAGGTGGGACCCATTCACCACCTTGGGAATATGAGTCCCATTTGGGGCATTTTTTCAATTTGAGTGAGAAAATCACCTTTTTAATTCAAATTTGTGGTGAATGTTGGCCTTTGAGATCTAAATAATAGTAAATTTGGTGTTAATGCCTATATAACAAAGTTTCTAAATCATTTTTATCATCTAAGCAATGTAAGCAATCTAAGTAATCCTTTTCAAGAGAAATTTCAAGAGAGAAGCATCAAGAACCTTCAAGAATCCATTGAAAAGAGCATTTAAGTTTCAAAAGCAAGAAAATTTGAAGTCTTGGAGAAACATTAAACTATTTTGGTAGGTTCTTAAGTTAGCTTTCATCCAAGATCTAGTATTGTCAAGGGTTGATCATGGTTGTCTATAGTAAATTATGATGGATTCTAGGTTGGGAAGATGCAATTGACCATCAAGCCAAGCCTAATAACTTGTTTCCTAAGTGATTCCATCCACCATTATCACTCTAAATTTAGCCTAAGGAAGGTACAAGAATCATTAGTTCTCATTTGAGTGATTAGAGATCTCTGAAAGTGAGTCATTCATTGTCATCTATCATTCTTGCATCTCATTCTTACACACTATAATAGGGTTGCATTGTGATTTAGATTTCCTAGTCTTAGACACATTTAAGGTTAGGTTTTATGTTCATATTTACATTCAAATTTCATTATTTCCATCAAGGTTTAATTACCAAGCTAGGGATTTGACTGAGGAAAACCCCCCATAAGCAAATCAAGTCTATATTCTATTTGAAAAATATTTTCTCAGAGATTGGAGCATAGATCTAAACTTCAAATTCCTAAAAGAGCAGAATGGGACTGATTCACTAGAAGTGGTGAATGAGTAACACTATAGGTGTTTTCTAGAACTGTTTACAGATTCAGGTACCCTTTTCCCCAAAATCAATTCCTATGCAGAAATCCAAGTCTAGGACCAATTCACCGAGAGTGGTGAATGAGTCCTAGTAGGTTAAAAAGTAATATTTTTCAGCATTTTTGAGTTCATCCAAGTCTACTTCAAATTCCTAGGTGCACACAATTCATCTTAAAACTTTATGTTTTTCTTCATTCACATTTCCAGGTCATTTTTTAGGTCATTGCATTGAATTAGGGTTTAGTGTTGCATCTTTCATTTCATTTATCTTTCCAAGTCTTACTTGGTGGTGAACCTCTCACTATTTTATATTCAACCCCTAAGACAATCCTCTTGTAAGATCTCTTTCCCATTTGCATTGAGATCTCAAGGTTTTATTATTGAAAGAAAGAGAGTTAAGATTGTCATTCAAGGTCCTAAACCCTACAAAAACCATAATTTTCCACATTTCATTTTGGCAAACTTGCATTTAGAACATCATTATTCTAATTTGGAGTGCATTGTCATCCTAAATCTTGCTTGCATTAACATTGCATTAGGGTTTGCATTAGTTAATTGGCATTCTAAGGTATCTAATTTTGCATTAGTGAAAGTTCATATAGCTTGTATTTTTGCATCTTATTTCACTAGAAATCAACCAAAATATACATTTTCACTTAAAATTGAAATCATACAACATAAAAGCATAAAATTCAATTGAAAATTTCTTTTTTTAAAAAAAAAATCCCCATTGGGACTCATTCACCACCTTGGGCGAATTAGTCATAGTGCATATTTTGCATTGTATTTTCTAGAATTTCAAACCTAATTTTAGGGTTTTGTTTGCTATTAAAATCTCTATTTCATTTTGCATAGGCTCCGTTACATTTAAATCATTTGAATCAACATAGTTTACATTCATTGTAATTGTTGATAGAATTAGATTCTTACACTTTTCAATTTTAGCATTATTTCATAGTTCAATTAGTAGATTACATTTGGCATACATTAGAAAATAAAACCAAAAACAAGATCGAACACCTAAACCACTTGGAGAAAGTACAATTATTTGACTATGTGAAATCTCTATGTCCAAGTTAACCTAACCCTCAATCCTTTTAGTAGCAATGAATTTGACATGTTAGACGAAGCCCTTGATGATTTCATCTCACAAGGTTCATCCACTAATGCTTGTTATGAAGAACCAAAACTAAGAGAAGTTAACATGATTCAAACTCAACCTATTCTTTACCCACCTTCACATAAACCTCAACCTAAAAACAAACCTATATTTACTCTTTATCTACCTAAGACAATGTCTTTCAGCAGTCAAATAATAATACCATTGCTCATGCATACAACACTCAAAACAATCCACAACCAAAAAAACCAACTCTTACAACCTTACCTTTGCCTAATCCCATTTTTCCTAGTGCTCCTCATTTAACTTTGCATAGTGGAAAGGGGTATGATCTTGTTGAAAAAATAAAAATACTCCTACAAAGATATCCTTATGGGACCTAATTTAGAATTCACGTAATTATCACACCATGCTTCAAACAACTTTACAAAAAGTAATGGTTCCTCCTAGTACAAATACAAATGATGTGGTAGCTTAATACAAGGAATGGATACAGTTAACATTGTAGAGATTACCTTTCATCAAAATGAGTTACCTCCTTTGGAATTGAGAAAGAAAAATGACACCTTCATGATAATAGACAACTACAATAGATTAGTAATAAAGAGAAACCTTATTGACAATGGATGCACTCTTAATATGTGCAGTATCACACTTTTGTATAAAATTGGTGTGGATAAGTAAAAAATTCAACTTGATTCCTTGTCAATTCACAAATTTGACAACATAAGCCAAAAACCATTGGGTTTGATCACTTTACCTATTATAGTTGGAAAAGAAACCTTACAGACTGATATTCGTGTAATGCCTGATAATCTTTCATATAATCTCCTTTTAGGATGACCTTGAATTCAAGAAATGCATGCAGTCCCTTCAACACTTCATCATATAATGAAGTATGTCTACAACAATAGGATAAATAAAATTGAAATAGACCCCAAGCCTAAAAATTTCCTACAAGCTGAAAAAGGAATGACAAGTCCTCTAAACACATTGATTCTAGCATCAAACATATAACTTATGATAAAGAAAAATAAATTGAAATAGTTTTAAAAATATTATATGATGATTGAGGTTCCTTGGAGTTCACACCTTCATTCATGGAAGAGTACACAATCACAAGTAAAGAAGATGAAAAGAAAAAACAACCAATGGTGATGTCAATGTATAATTTTAAATAAAATTCACAAGCATCTGCTTCATCCACTCTTGAATAAGATACAAGCTACACAAAAAAAATTTATGAGACATATTATCAACAACCACCAAACCCGAAAGAAATTGAAAGACTCTATGGGAAAGGCTATGAGTTCATGAAACAAATTGGTTATAATGGAAAAGGATGCAGCAAGAAATAACAAGGTATTCATGTTCCTATAGAACCTAATACACAAGAAACAAAAAGTAATTTGGGATATTTCCATTCTAAGACTACACAACCAATGAAGAGACCCTCACTAGTCATCAACACCATTATGTTTAATCCAAAAACAACTCTCACCTTGAAGCATCCATAATTGATTGATACAACTTGTGAAGAATCATTGGAGTTTTCTCAAAGATGATGAAGCCTTGAAAGAGATGTTAGGAGTTTATGACAAACCATTCACTCCTAAAAAGAGAAGGCTAACATGTGCTATGACTAGTACTAAGCAAAAAGAAGCAGAAGAAGAAAACAATGAAGTTTACATGGACAAAGAAGAATACAACCTTGAATTTCCAAAACCAATGCGGCTCCTTTTGGAGATATCATGGATATACCAATGGATATTAGTAATGAGGACAAAGTGATTAAGATATGAAAGTTCCTTGATGATGATGAACAAGAAGACCATGCAACTTTACTTCATGAATTTCCCAAAAAAAATTGTTGGACATACTCAGATATGCTGGGAATTGACCCTAAGATTGTAACACGCAATATAGTCCTTGCTGAAACTATAAGATCATTAGAAAAAATAATCAAAAAATGAACCCTAATATAGCCTTATTAGTCAAAATCAAGATTGCAAAATTCCTTGAGGCTAGTTATATAAGACCTATAGATTATTCTCCTTGGATCTCAAACATTGTCGCAGTTGTAAAACCTGACAATTGTATTAGGATGTGTATAGAATTTCATGATTTAAATAAATCATCTTTACAAGATGACTTCCCCCTTCCTAATATTGACATGATAGTAGACTCTACAGTGAGACATGCTTTGTTGTCATGCATGGATGTATTTTCTGGGTACAATCAAATCTTTATCAACCCTCAAGACCAATATAAAACAATATTTACAATATCTTGGGGAATTTTTTTTTGGGTAATGATTCCCTTTGGATTGAAGAATTCGAGCACAACATATCAATGAGAAATGACACTAATATTTCACGATTACATACATAATATTTTGGAAGACTATTTTGATGATATTCTAGCCAAATTTTTAATAAGACAAGACAATGAAAATGTCCTTTGAAAAATATTTGAGTGAATTTGAAAATACAACATGAGATTGAATCCAAAAAAGTGTGTCTTTGGTGTAGATAGTGGAAAAAACCTAGGGTTTATTGTATCTCATAGAGGCATCAAGGTGGACATGAAGAAAATTGATGCTATAGTTAACATGCCAGTCCCTAAAAACATCTCTGAATTGTGCACCTTGGCAAGGAAGAATTCAAGCTATTCATAATTTTGTAGCATCTTTGGTTGACCGAACATTACCATTTACAAATCTCCTGAAGAAATATGTGCACTTTGATTGGAACGAGGATTGTAAACAATATATTGAGATTTTGAAGGATTATCTTGTAACTCCACATGTTTTACAACCCACTATGCAAAACAAATTGTTCATCCTTTACACAACAACATCATCCCATGCTCTCAAAACATTGTTGGCTCAAAACAACAAAAATAGTAAAGATTATCCTATTTATTACATCAACTAAACTTTGATTGATTATGGGAAATGATACACAATAGTAGAAAAAAAATGTTTGGATCTTGTATTTGCTACAAGTGATCTGATACATTACTTACTAAATGTTGAAATACATGTGATGACAAATTTGATCCTCTAAAACATATTTTTATTAAAACAAATTTATCATGACACTTAGCTAAATTTTTTATTTTTTTAATAGAGATTGACATTAATTTTTTTTCACAAAAATCAATTAGGGTATGTGCAGGACCATCATGGCAAAAACATGCCCTTAAGTGGCAAAAAATTTAGAAAAATCAGAGTTAGGCAACTTGACGTAAAAATTTGAATAAGTTATGTATATTATTTCAAAAATATGTAAGAATTGAATCTGTAGCAAATTGAATATAGTTTCTATACTACTAGGTTTTTTTAATTTTTAAAAATCTGTTTGGTGAAAATTTGAAATTTCAATGCAGTAGTACTTAAATTTCTGGAAAAAATAAGAAGTAGGTGTCTGTCTGACCACCCTAACCACAATAAAATGATAAAAAATTTATAAGATTTTAGACATAAGTAGAGGACTCATGTCCATACGATGCATATTTTTTAAATTTTTTCTAATTAAATAATTAATTATGAATTTTTATTACAATTTTAAAAATATAAAAATCATATGTCTAACCACCTTAACTTGGTCAAACTTCATGAAATTCAATTTTTATTTTTTAATACTATAGTATGTGAAGCATAAAATGTGATGCATGGTTTGGATTAAAAAATATTCAATACCGTTTGAAAGCTATAGATGTTTTTCAATCAACCTATCAATTAGGACTTTAGTCACAATTCAAATAGAAAATGAATAATAATTATTTATTAAATTCAAAGTAAATCATAATTTATATTGGTGGAAAGCTAAAAATCTCCTTTAAAAACCCTTTTCATTTCATCAATTTTGAGTTAAAAAAAGTCATCAGCCACATACCCTACAAATACCCATCATATCACCACTTTTTGGCCCATCATGATCCTGCACATACCCATTAAAGGACAAGCATCAACTGATCATTTAGTAGACGCTCTGTCACCGCTTGCATTACCTAATGTAGAAACATTCCCTAATGAGAATGTGTGGACTATTTAGAAAGAGGATGCACCATGTGAGTTATACTTTGATAGATCTAAGTGTAGAATAGGCTATGACGTTAGGGTTATAATAGTCCTACCCATAGGAAATCCTATTTCCTTATCATACCACTCAAACTTCCTATGCACCAATAACACGATAGAGTATGAAGCATTAATTGTTGTTGTGGATGATATTTTAGCTTTGGGATTTTGAAATATTTCAATATTTGGTAATTTTCAATTATTCATTAAGCAAATAAATGGAACATATCAAGCAAATCATTAAAAATTAGCGAAATACAAGGATCTCACAATGAATTTGTTAGAGAATTTTGAATCATTTACCATTGACAACATCCCATGAAAGGATAACCAACATGCAAATGCAATGCCAAGTGCAACTTCTCTTATATCACCTCAAGATCTCAAGTCAAAGGATTTCACATTTATCTTCCATCCAATTATGAAACCAAAAATTGAATCTAAAGATGAAGAAGTATTAACAAAAACTATAGAAGGCTCTAGTGAATTGTATACACCGATATTTAATTATTTAAAAGAAGGCACCTTTCTTGAGTTGACAACTAAAAATACTTGAGATCATCATCGCAAACTTGGAACTAAGTATATAATTGTCACCAACATATTATATAGAAGAGCCTTTAAAGACCTTTTACTTAAATGGCTTCAAGAATCCAAAATACCCATATGACTTGAGGAAGCTCATGTAGGTGCCAATGGAGGTCATTTTGGAGGGAGATCATTAGTTCAAAAACTCGTTCACATGGGATACTACTAGAGGCACATGGAAAAATATTTCTTTAAGTATGTTAAGAGATGCCATAAATGTTAGGAACATAGCAATTTGATTCATGCTCCTACTTCTAAGGTTCAGGCCCAAATTCCTATTTAGCCATTCACGGTATGGGGATTGGATTTTATTGGAAAAATCTCACCACCTTCCTCCCGTGGACATACTTCTAAATCACCATGATAGATTATTTCACAAAATGGGTAGAAGCTATTCCTCTTCAATCAACAATTGTTGGTGTGATATTTTGTTTCATATTGGAACAAATTATTGCTCACTTTGGACTTCCTTCCAAATTGATTTTAGATAATGGGACACCATTTAAGAATAATTACGTGAACCATTTCTTAGAAACATTTAACATCCAGCACCACTTTTCAACACCTTACTACCCACAATCTAATGGTCAAGTTGAATCAACTAATAAGACCTTGGAGAAAATCCTAAGGAAGATGGTAAACGAACACAATAAGGACTGGCACACATAGTTGTTGTCAATGATAACTTTAAGAAATTTCGCTAAAAGAAGATATAAAATATTAGCGAATCTTTCATTTTTTTAGGAAAATAATATTAATTTCTATTGGTGAATCTTTCCTTTTTCTTCAAAAAAGGTTAATTTTATTGGCAATTTTTTTCACATCAGTAAAATTTTATAGAAAATTTTAGCAAATCTTGAAAAATAATAGGAAAATGTTTTAATTATGATGGTGAATCCATCTAATATAAAAATATTCTCATGGAAAAATAGAGGCTTAAGAGTGGAAACTATTGATTGGTTTAAGGGGTAGACTATAATATTTACTTGCTGCCATAGTTTTAAAATATAATATAATGGACCTCATTGTATTTTCCAAGGTAAAATGTACCCAAAATCTATAATTCTCATGGTTATCAAAATTTATTTTAGATCATTGATCTAACAACCCTCGTTTTACTTTGTTAGTTAAAATGTACCCACAATCTATTTAATGCTCATGAGACCTGAAATTGTGGGGCCCATGAGAATTATAGATCATGGTGTTCCGTAGAAAATTGGACCCTCTTGAGAAAATAGACAATTTCATGCATAATTGAACCCACTTTTGAGTTCTTCACATCATTTACCCTTCAAAACAACATTTATAGGCCCCTAAGACCCATTATTATTGATCTAAAGGCCTGTTTCACTTGAGAAATCACCTAGAACCTAACAAACAACATTTAATTCTTTCATACCCCAAAAACCCACCTTCAAAAATTAGTAGTGGGACCCATTCACCACCTTGGGAAAATGAGTCCCCTCTAGTAGGACCCATTCACCAAGGGTGGCGACTGAGTCCCCTTTAAGGGAAAATTCAATTTTGAGCAGGAATTTGATTAATTTAACTTGAATTTCTAGTGAATGTCTGCCTCTTAGGTCTAAATAATGGGAAATTAAGGTTTTTTTTTCTGATAAATACTCATTCTAAGTCATTTCACATATCTTTTAGTTATTTTTGAAAAAAAGAAATTTCTAAAGTCAAGTCTTCTACAACAAGTCTCATTAGAAAAAGTTGAAGTTTTAGGGCAGCAAACTAGGGTTTTTGTAGGTCTTGAAGCTCACTCTTCTTGTCAAGATTCAACATTGTATTTAGGGTTGATGATGGATGCCTATGGTGAATCACGAATAAATCTAGGTTGAGAAGGTGCAACTAGCCACCAAATCACACCTAAGGACTTGGTTTCATTTTGATTCCATCTTCCATTTTCACTCTATCTTCTGATTAAGGTTTGCATTTTGTTTGTTTGTGATTTTCATGTCATTTCATTTCCATTTTTCATGTATTGTAAGGTTTCTAGGGTTTGATATCTTGCATCACACAAATCATCTTTACATCTCTTGTTCTAGAACAATAGAATAGGATTTTTGTCATGATTCAGACTTTTCCTAGTCTTTGACACATCTAAGGCTAGGGTTTCATATAGTTTTTTCTCCACTCAAGGTTTAATTACCCAAATAGGGGTTTGACCAAGGAAAACCACCCATTAGACAAACAATTTTAAGCTATCTTGCAAGAATTTTTTGAGATCCCGAATCAGATTTCTATCAAAAATTACTGTATAGGTGTCAAGGTGCAGAACAAAAATTTGAAATTGTAGAAATTTAGAAGTGGAATGATTAGCCTTGCATGGTGAATGAGTCCCTCCTAAGGTGAATTTTTTGAGTTAGATGCAGATCCTAGTTGTCAATTGACAGAAAATAACTTTCTTGTAGAAAAACCCATAACTGGGATTGATTCGCGCAAGGTGGTGAATGAGTCTCAATCAGCTCAAATTTAGACTCCATCAATTTTCTAGATAGTTCTCTAACCTTCTTCAGTTTCCCAGGTACACATATTCTGAAAAAAAGACTTATGTTTGGTTTAGTTTGCATTTTTGTTCATTCTTTTTAGCTTTTTGCAAACAACACTATGTTTTCAAACATAGCTTAAATCTTAGATTTGGGTATGTGCAGGATCATGATGAGCCAAAAAGTGGTGATATTATGGGCATGTGTAGGGTATGTGGCTGACGACATTTTTTTACCCAAAATTGATGAAATGAAAAGGGTTTTTAAAGGACATTCTTAGCTGTCCACCAATATAAATTATGCTTTACTTTGAATTTAATAAATAATTATTATTCATTTTTAATTTGAATTATGACTAAAGTCATGATTGATAGGCTAATTAAAAACATCTATAGCTTTCAAATGGTATCATATTTTTTGAATATGAAACATGCATCACATTCTATGCTTCACATACTATGGGATCAAATAAAGAAAAAAATGAATTTCATGAATTTTTTACCAAGTTAAGGTGGTTAGACATACGAGTTTTTATATATATTTTTAAAGTTGTAATTAAAAATTCATAATTAATTATGGAAAAAAATTACAAAAAAATATGCATCACATTGGGACACGAGTCCTCTACTTATGTCTAGAATCTTATAAAAAAATATTATCATTTTATTGTGGCTAGGGTGGTCAGACAGACACCTACTTCTTTATTTTTTCCCTAAAATTTAAGTACTATTGCATTCAAATTTCAAATTTTCACCAAATAGTTTTTTTTTTTTTTATAAAAAACCTAGTAGTTTAGAAACTATATTCAATTTTCTATAGATTCTATTCTTATTTATTTTTGAAAGAATATAGATAACTTATTCAAATTTTTACGTCAAGTTTCCTAACTCTGGTTTTTCTAAATTTTTTGCCACTTAAGTGTCTGTTTTTCCAAGATGATCCCACACATACCCATTTGCATTCAAATTTAGTCATATAGATTACTTAGTTGCATTTTGATCATTTCATTTAAGTATAATAACATCATACATTCAATAATTTGAATGAACCCTTTAGCATTTTTGGCCCTACCTCTCTCCTTTTAGGTGAAAAACCTAGGAGAGCTAGAGAAGTGCAAGGAACCAAAAATCTACGGCTCACATGGGTAAATTTTACCTCGTGGAATACAAAAAGGGCAATTAGATTATATTATAAATCAACAGTGGAAACTAAAGATTAGAAATATGGTCCTAAAGGAACTAATAATTATGATATACTATTGGCCAATTAATATAGATTTCTACTATAATTTATAAAATTTAGGAAAATCTATTCTAATCATGTATCAAATATTGTTGAAAATTTTTGAGTTAAATTTTTTAATAAAACAAATTCTTTGGTGACTTAAATATGACTATAATAAAATTTTGTAAAAATGTGGTGATTCAAGTCACATTATAGCTCAAAATATTAGCCAATTTTGGATTCCCAAATTTTGACTATTAGCCAATTGGCAAATATTAGCCACTAAAAAATCACTAGTTAACATATGCATTGTGGGATTTTTGTACTAGCATTAGAAACTCCACCAGGACTACTCCTTATAACCTTGTTTATGGCACCACGATGATTATGCCCTTGGACTTTGAAATCTCCAAACTAAGGATTTCTCTTCATGGACTTATTGATGGCAACACTTATAGAGAACAATGATTGTATTAGCTTGAGATGCTTGATGAACATCGCATTAACACTCTTGACCATCTCTAAGCTTATGCTAGAAAATTGAAACATAGTCATAGCGATCATGTCATCCTACATAAATTCAACAAAGGTGATTTGGCCTTATGCGAGAATTAATGTAATGTTAATGTGGAACCAACTAAAAAAGGAAAATTCAATCCTAACTGGTTAGGACCTTATATAATTAGTGAAAGTTATGGGTCTAGTACATACATGTTAACAGAAATGAATGAAACACCTATAAAAGAACCTATTAAAGAATCTATGTTAACCACGGTGCCATAGGTTCTAGTACTATGTCTAATCTTCTTGAATAGTTTGAAAGATAAAGTAGTGGTGTTAGAGTTAGTAGATGATAGTCTATATGCTCTCGCATTGCTTTGTTCTTGAATACTAAAGTAATTACTTAAATGAACTTTTAGATGGTTACTTTAGGGTTCATGCTATTCAAAGATAATCATCTATTTTATGTTAGATTAGATTCTTATATGCATTTAATGTTATTTAATTAGATCATAGGTGCATTTAATTTAACATAACATACTTAATCACAATGTTGCATCTAAGATAAACTAGAATAAGTTTTAATTAGATCACATAAAACATGTTAAATCATGGAGACATTCATTAAATATTTTTACAATGATTATTTAATTAATCACATTTCCATTGAACATATAAACACAAATAATTAAACATCAAATGATCATATATATATATATTGAAAAGTTTTATGTGCATGTCATCAATATATGTATAATGCTAAAGAGGTTTGTGACTACCATACCCCTCGAGATTTGGTGCTCACATTTGTCTAGAGGTAGTCCATCAGGAGATGGTAGTATGAGATCATGATTGCAAGCCACTAAGTGCATTAAGATAAAATTGTAAACCTTGTACCTATCCAAGGGCCTCCCATGCTCCCCTGCTATCTAATCTCTATCTTCCCATAGTCTAGCTACCTCTGATTGTAGTCTCTCAAACTTTGTTGGGGTTCGAGATCACTACACATCCTAGGTAGCATTGGCTCAATGGGTGTGCTTCCTGTCCATGATGGGTGTGAGCACATAGTCTATATTAGTGGCCTCCTCATAGACTAATGGGGACACTATCTTGGCAGCCGCCTAGCAATAGAGATGATAGATGTCTCTCATAGCTCCTACAAGATATAAACCATAAATATAATCAGTACACATCATGGTAAATATATGGACATAAAATCAAGTGTATGGTAGAAAAATGGCCCCTTGCCATTTTCATGGTCTTTTAGGTCTTGCTTCATGGTATTTGATATATTTTGCTTTGATTTTATGTTGTGACATGGCTTGAACATGCTTATTTAGGTACTAAAATTCAAAGAACAACATCTTGTGAAGGTGTTGTGAAGTATTGTAAGACATTTCTACATTCTTCTAGACTCTACTAATTACAATTCACCTAAAAATCATATTTTTATTCATCAACAAGTCCTATTTTGAAGTGTTATAAAATCTTGTAACAAGTTTTCACACTTTTCTAGGCATAACTTCACTATTTATCCCCTTTTCATGCTTTATTTGACCCCTTTATGCTCTCATATGCTTAATTAAGTGTATTTTTTAGTATTATCCCAATAAACAACATTATATACAACATATTTCCTAACACACATTTTTAGGTCCTAGGTGGGACCCATTCACCATGCATGGTGAATGAGTCCCCCTTGGCCCCAAATTTAAAATATTTTAAATTTCCTTTTGGGATTTTATTCAAAAACACTTGATGTCAGCCTATGATGAAGTATGAATGGGTAACTAAGGCAAAAGTGTGTATAAATAAGTGATTTTTGCCTCATTTCAACCCCAAATTCGTCATGTTAACTTATCCACCTATTCAATCAAGCATTCAAGTATTTTAAATCTTTTCAAGCACTATTCAAGCACTTTGAAGTAGCCATTGACATTACTTCAGATTTACATCATCAAGGGTTTGGTAAGTTGATAGCATTTGTATGTTGTTTATCATTACTTTGGATTTCATTATTAAAGGTTTGATTACCAAAAGTGGGGTTTGACCAAGGAAAACTCCTATTCACTAACCTTAAACCATTTTTCCCCTATTGTATGTTTGTTTGTAGACCTAGGTATGCAGATTTGACAAGATTTTTGGTGTTGAACATTGGTTTACAAGTCAACCAGGTGCTTCAAGTTAGCTCAATTCTATTTCAAGCTTGGAGAAGGTTTTATGTCTGTTTCCTGCAGAATTGACTTTGACAACCAAACAAGCAGTGATTTCTAGATCTGGTGTTGTAGAGTTTTCTCCTAATTTTTCAAAAAATTGGGAGAGGACTGATTCACAACCTATGGTGAATGAATCCCACCTTAGGATTGAAAATCTAAATTTTGTCAGATTCTGGATCCCGACAGACACAAACTTGCTTCCAACAAATTTTCACCAAAAGGAGGACTGATTTTCCACCTTGGGCGAATGAGTCCCACTATGAAAAATTAGTAATTTCAGTCAGCATCCACAACATTTTAGATTCATCATATTTTTCCCAGGTGCACTCAGATTCATTCCTTTCCTTTTTGTTTTGCATAGTTTCTTCACTTAGTTCAATATTGCATAATTAGTGTTTTCAAATGTAGCTTTAATTTCACTTTTTCATTCATTTTCATTCATTCAAATTATTCAATTACATTTAGTTAACTTCATTTAGGTTAGAAAACATCACACATAACATTATTTGAATGAACAATTAGAATTTTTGCTCCTATCTCTCTCCTTTTAGGTGAAAAGCCCTAGAAGAGCAAGAGTTGTCCATAGGATCCAAAAATCAACTGTTCATTTTGGTGAACCCAAATTTTGATCACTTTTCATTTCTGATTTCATTTACATATTGCATCCTATCTTACATTTTCATTAACATTCAATTAGTGCATTGTTTTGTTTTTTCATTTTAGGACATTTTCTCTTACATTAGTGAAAACTTCATTTAGATTTCATTTTTGCATTACATATCATTGAAAAAAATAAAAACCTTCCTTCTGCATCTTTGATTGTATTCTATAGAGCATTAAAATCACATTAAATATTCTGAAAAATACACAAAAAATATCATACTGGGATTCATTCACCACCCAGGGCGAATCAATCCCTCTGCACTTGTTAAACAACATTTTTAGCATTTTTCTAGCGTTTTTCTGTATTTCTATTTTCTATAGTTAGATGTCAGTTATAGTTAGTAGCATTTCTATTTTGTGAATTTCAAACTTTTAGATTAGTTTGCATTTTCATTCATCCCTCATTTGTGGTACTTGTATGAGTTTTTGGCACCCCATTGATAATACTTTAGTGAGAAGAAGTTCTAGTCTCATGGCCTCCCACGATGGCATTTTCATTGTGGAGATTGGGATCTCACGACCTCCTACCCCTAGTATGGAGAATGGTGCATTAAGCCCTGACAATACCACTTCTATACCTTCACCTTTCCATCTAATGAATATTGACAAACAAAACAACTCCCTCCCGTGAGAAAAGGTTGTTAATATTAATGAGGATTTTGCACATTTACAACAAGACTTGTCACTTGAAAAAATTTCCACTGCTGCCATACTCGCCATTGAAAATATTCATTTGATTGAAAGTGATGATTACTTGCAAGTGATGAAGAGAATTGTCAAGATTTACAATAAACATGCCTCTTCTAATATCCAATCTACAAACATTCTTGTAAGCCAAGGAGGACCTCAAGTTCCTCCCCTTTCAACGATAGCTTCCATATGAACTTATACCAATCTGAAAGTCCATACAACTATGCATCAGGCTAATTATGCAGCTACCTCTTTTCTGATTTCCACTAGCATTCTTACTTCTCTTGTTGCATTGCAAGTCCCTTCCACCAAATTCACACCCCATAGTATTCCTATCACTTATACTCCATCACCATTTTCCCTTCCACCTCAACCCACCTACCTCAATCCCCTTCTTACAAAACTCCTTATGACTATTTCATCTATGCAACATCAAATTTCCACCATTAGTCAAGGTCAATCCACTCCACCTACATATCATGTTCATAGTAGCCCGTTATCCTTAGAAATCTTATGTTCCCCGATGCCACAAGGGATAGAAATTCCTCAGTTTGAGAATATGGAGGAAACATAGACCCTGTCAACCATGTTAATGCCTATACAACTTTGTGTAGTGACTTTGTCCTTGATGATAAACTATTAGCCAAACTATTTGCAGGGACATTGAAAGAAATTGCCTTAGAATGGTTTTCCAACTTGTCTAATCATTCCATCTGTTCATTCATTGAATTGGTGGATGCTTTCATAAGTCACTTTCAAATTCACATGACACCTAAAAAGAAAATGGTTGACCTTTTGTGATGTAGGGAAAACACAGATGGAAAAGTAATGAATTTTATCTCATGATACCAATCCATGTATGCTCAAATTGATGTCAAGATTCCTAATGCACATCTACAAAATATGTTTATCGAAAACTTTCACACAAACCTTTAGGATAAATTAACAATGATGAAATTCCCTTCGTTTATGCATTTATGCACAACCTTGTCTAAATACGATATTTCGATTTCAAGTCATGATTCAAAATCCACTTCTAACCAAGTTGACAAATGTGAACAAAACAATCAAAACCAACATAGCACACAAAAATTTTGCAAACCAAATGAAGGCCTTTTATAGTTTAATCCACCTTCTTAGCCTCAATTGCAGCCAACCCAATCCATTCCAAATAAAGTGGTAGTTGTTAAAGCAGTGGTGTCTTATAGCTATGGGGACCTGAAGAGATATTTTACTACCCTACCCAATACCCTTCTTAATACGATGAACCAATTAATTCAACAATGCTTGCTCACCTTTCCACCTATTTGACCACTTGATCCAAACTAGCCATTACCACCCACCTTTAAACCTAATGCTTATTGTCATTTTCATCACCAGAATGGAAATGACACTGAAAAATGCAAGCATATAAAACATTTAGATCAAGACCTCATTGATTCAGGCCATTTGCCCATTATTGGTGTTAATGATCAAGGCAACAAGTCTGTTGCACCCCCTAACCAGAATTTGCAAATTTTCACTAATCCCATGGCTAAACATAGTACTTCATTTGTCAAGGCTAGTGAACCTTCAACCACTGATGTAATGAATATTGATACAAACAATAAACAATATGATACACCTCCCCCTATTACAATAGAAATTATTATGGATGAGCTAGTAGCTAAGATAGATGTTATCCCTCATAAGGGCCAAACCACTAAGTCTCTTGATATCACTTTTTCTACTAAAGACATACTACAAAAACTTCCTGATGGTCCTCTTTACATAGCTAGTATCATCTATAATAAGCCCACTAATGGGATATTAATAGATCCCACTTGTGGAAAGAACATGATCACAAAGGATTTTCATGTATTACATGAGTTATATCAAGATGAATATAATAAACCAACTGCATGGATTAAGATGCATACTAGTTTTGCATTCCCTATGATCAAATCGATCATGCTACGCTTACAAATAGGACCTAAAAATTTGGAGGTAATATTTTCAATTATTCCACAATCTGACCAATTTCTTTTGTGGCTAGGCCACCCTTGGCTTTGCTCAATGAAAGCATTCTCATTAGTTTTTCACAAGTGTTTGAAGTTTCCACATGACAAAGAGATAGTCATCATACACAATAGTGGCTTTAATCCTTTATCTTCCAAATGTAATTTTTGATTATAAGCCTTATGGACTACACCTATGGAACCCATCACACCTCAAAAGGAATTATTTTTCATAGCTTATCAAAATTTTAAAGCCAAAAATATCACCGAATTGTCTCTTTGAAATTCATCTGCACCTACTTCCACACCTCATCATAGACAAAATCATGCTTCAACTTGAGTCTGAAATTGAGAAAACCATACAACCTCTTGAACAACCACCCCTAAATACTTCCCCACCATCATTTAAATGACCAATGGAAAATGAAACCACTCCTGTCATGCCTCCTCGCCTTAAACAAGTGTATAAAGCCAAAGAGAAAGTGGTTAATCCATCCTCTTTGGTTTCTTATGTTCTTCCCTCTTCAAAATTAGAAGAACCTATGTTGACTCAATACACTCTTATACCTCAATAACTCCAAAATAGAATTAAATGAAACCGCAGTGCTAGGGAATGAAGTTTTCATCATTTTCTCCTTCCTCTTCAATATCACATAGAAGGAAATAAAGAAAATCAACCTTTACCTTTGACTAAAGTAATATATGACCACCCTCCTTCTCTTGACCTGCCACATGATAGTCCAATGCAACCTTCACAACAAAATGAACCAATCCAACAAACTTTTCTTTTGATCCATCCATCCTTAGAAATCATCCTTCATCATCCTATTGTCATTTATCTTGATGATAATGATGATGATGTGATGATAGCAGAAATAGATGAAGAAGTGCATAATGATTTAAATTCTTTATTCTCATCTATAATGAGCTTAAATGATACATCCTCTCCACCAAGTGAAGAACCTAGTACGACTCCTGGTTCGATGCTTGCAATTCTTCCTTTAGAAAGTCAACCACCCTCACATTACACTGAACATTATTGGGAGGTAGATGACCTGTTAGATGGTTGACTTGCATTCACCTAACTAGCCTTTTTTATTTTCTCTTTTTATTTTCCTTTTCATGTGTGTATCATGTTCTCCTGTATTGTGTGTTTGATATTTCCTCTCTTTGTACTCTTCTTCTATTCATATCTCTCTTCTTCTATATGTTGTACATTGTCTTTTTCTCTTTTTGTTGTGTTTTCCTTTTGAGGATGATGCAAGGTATTGAGACTGAAATGTCTCCTTCATGTTGACCCAATCATTCCTTTTCCTTTTATTTTGTTTTCCTTTTGGGGATGATGAAAGGAATTGAGACCAAAATGTCTCCTTCATGTTGACCCATTCGGTCCTTTTTCTTTAGTTTTATTTCCTTTTTTTTTGAGTTTTGATTTTGGGGATGACACAAGGCATTGAGACCGAAATTTCTCCTTCATGTTGACCCAAAGCTTTTTTATTTTCTTTCACCACCTCGTTTTCTTTTTTTTCACTTGTGTTTTCCTTTTGGGGATGATGCAAAGCATCGAGACCACAATGTCTATTCTATGTTGACCCAAAACAAGCTTTCTTTTTCTTTTCTTTTTTTCTCTCTTTGTGTCATTCTTCTTTTTCTATGTGCTTTAGGGAATGATGTTAGTTCTGCGCTCTTTCATAAACAAATTGTAGCAGCAAACATATTGACCCCAAATCCATAGATCTCTTATGTGTTTGGTGTGCTTTCTTTTCTGGGGGGCAACTCCCTTTCTTTGTTTTTCAAATTTTCTTGATGTGAAGTAGCCTAACTTTGAAACATATGACTTGGCATAGGGCTTTCCAAGTTGGCTCTCATGTCTTGTTTTCTTTTCTTCTCTACTTTAAAGTAATTTCTCATAGAACGATGTGTAGAAATTACTTTAAATAGGGGGGCATACATTACCATTAATTCATGTGGATTCTTGGTTCCTATTGTAGCCTTGTCGTTTACATAATGCATTTGTCACTTTGTGGATGAAATTGGGTATGATGTCCTTCATAATTGTGATCTTTCTAAGCATATTACATTCCTCTTGGTGGCCCGATGCGACACACTGCATCCCCTAAGTTGTGAATATACTATTCTTTGATTGGTCCTCTCTTGGTCACATTAGACACAAAGTTCCCTAAGTTCCTGACCGTGCATGATCTGAACAAGACTCCTTTGAACATCTTTTACACTTTACATTTTTTTATTTTACATTTCTACCTTTTTTCCATCTTCCATAACACAACTTGCATGATTGTGGTACCTTTGTCTTTTTGTTCATAACATTTTTATTTGTGGAACCTTGTTAAAGTTATCCACAGGTATAACTTTGATATGGTTAAGTGGGAAGCCCACCTACTAGCATGACTTTTTCCCATAGCCACTTTTTTGTTTGTGAGTGCATACAAACTAGTGTATGTGTCTTACCTTTTGGGCTTTCTCACCCTGCGGAGAACTAGTTCAGTGGCCCTAGAGTGAGTACATTTGGGCCTTCTCACCCGCCATACCATTATTTTTTTTTCCCTAGAGTGATTACATATTCTCCTTTTCAAACAATCAACCTAGATCTAATCCACAACTAGTTGGATTGACGATCAAAGCTTCATCCAATTCATCTCAACATTTGTGTGTTCCTTTGTTATTATGCTTAGTTTTCCATGGGATCTTCATCCTGGGGGGGCTTGATCATCCCTCTTGATTGTTGTCATTCTGTCTTGCTAGCATAAGTGCATTTGAACCCTCTTCTTGATGTTCATGGCTACTTTAGTGTGAGTTTGAAGCAAGTTCATCCTCTCACTAAAGTGGGGGCTAAATGTGCCATAGAAAAATGGTCCCTTGTCATTTGCATGGCCTTTTAGGTCTTGCTTCACGGTATTTGATATATTTTTCTTTGATTTTATGTTGTGACATGGCTTGAACATGCTTATTTAGGTACTAACATTAAAAGAATGACGTCTTGTGAAGGTGTTATAAGAAATTTCTACATTCTTCTACACTCTATTAATTACAATTCACCTAAAAATCACCTTTTTATCCATCAACAAGTCCTTTTTTGAAGTTTTGTAAAGTCTTGTAACAAGATTTCACACTTTTCTAGGCACAACTTCACTATTTATCCCTTTTTCATGCTTTATTTGACCCCTTTATGCTCTCATATGCTTAATTAAGTGTATTTTTTAGTATTATTTTGACAAATAACATTAAATACAACTTATTTTTTGACACACATTTTCAGGTCCTTGGTGGGACCCATTTTCCATGGGTGGAGAATGAGTCCTCCTTGGCCCCAAATTCAAAATATTTTAAATTTCCTTTTAGGATTTTATTCAAATAAACTTGTTGTCAGCCTATGATGAGGTATGAATGGGTAACTAAGGCACAAGTATGTATAAATAAGTGATTTTCACCACATTTCAACCCCAAATTCATCAACTTAACTTATACACCTATTCACTCAAGCATTCAAGTATTTTACATCTTTTCAAGCACTATTCAAGCACTTTGAAGCATCCATTGACATTACTTCAGATTTGCATCATCAAGGGTTTGGTAAGTTGATAGCATTTGTATGTTGTTAGTTTATCATTCCTTTGCATTTCATTATTTAATTAAAGGTTTGATTACCAAAAGCGGGGTTTGACCAAGGCAAACCCCTATTCACTAACCTTAAACCATTTTTCCCCTATTGCATGTTTGTTTGCAGACCTAGGTATGCAAATTTCACAAGATTTTTGGTGTTGAAGGTTTTTTTACAAGTCAACTAGGTGCTTCAAGTCAACTCAAGTCTATTTCAAGCTTGGAGAAGGCTTTCTGTCCATTTCCTACAGAATTGACTTTGGCAACCCAACAAGTAGTGATTTCTAGATATGGTGTTGTAGAGTTGTTTCCTGATTTTTTAGAAATTTGGGAGAGAACTGATTCACTACCTATTATGAATCAGTCCCACCATAGGACTAGAAATCTTAATTTTGTTAGATTCCAAATCTCTACAGATAGAAACTTGCTTCTGACAATTTTTCACTAGGAGGACTAATTTGCCACCATAGGCGAATGATACCCATTGTGAAAAATTACTTATTTTAGTCAACATCCACAACATTCCAAATTCATCATGTTTTTCCCAGGTGCACTCATATTCATCGCTTTCCTTTGTATTTTTCATATTTTCTTCACTGAGTTCATTATTGCATAACATAATGTGTTTTCAAACCTAGCATTCGTTTTCATTCATTCAGATGAGTCAATTGGATTTAGTTAACTTCATTTAGGGTATAAAACATCACACATAGCATTATTTGAATGAACCATTAGCTTTTTTGCTCCTGTCTCTCTCCTTTTAGGTGAAAAACCCTAGAAGAGCAAGAGTTGTCCATAGGAGCCAAAAATCAATGGATCAAATTGAAACATAAAACATAAGCATAAAGCATGGAATTAAATAAAATATCATCACCCAACTCTCTGGTAGGCTATGTGAAGACAACCTTGTCATGTGTAGGGAGCATGGAGGAAGTGCTAGCCTCTCCATGACTATGAGTGTTGGTGTGTGTTGTAGCTATTGATCATGTTCTGGTAACATGAATGGGAGATAGTTCTCCCAACTAGTGGCCCACTAGATCCTCATCTACTACCTCACCAAACTCACTCATCCACTTCCCTCCTCCTCATCCTCCTCCTCAGCCTCCTCCTCATGGCCATCATAGTCAAGATCTACATCCTCATCATACTCCTCTTCTATCACATATGTGAATATGTCTATAGCCCTGAAGTATGTCTCCTCGGCCCTATCCTCATCCTCATATCCTTGATCTAGGATTGGCCCTACATCATCTATTAACTCGTCCATCAGAAATACATGACCCGACCATGATACTTCCCACCACTCCTCATAGGCATCTATGGTATCAACATCATTAACATCAGAGATTAGAGGCATATCATGATCTGCGTAATCAAAGTCATTGTACACAACATCCTTGACAATGAACCATCTAGAATCATAGGGTTTCCGAGCACTCCATACTAATATCCTGAAAAAGGGTCATGCCCTAGGTGCTATCTAGACCTGCCCAACTTGTCGCATGACACAATCATAGTGGAAAGGTCTGTCATGTCTCCAATTTATCCCTATTCTCTTCTTTTGGATTTAGCCCATTTCTGAAAAAATCGTAAGATAAGTGAATTGGTAATTAGGGTTTCCACTTTTATAGGGAGTTTAGATACAATTTTGAAGGTTTGCATGTGGGAGTTTTCAATGCATGTCCAGTAGAACTTTTTGGGTTTTTGGAGAGCTTTGGGATGAGGTAACATGCATGTTAAGATAATGACATGCAATTTTGGTAGATTCCTTGCATGCATGACATGTTTCTAGGTTTTTTTGGCTTTTGAGAGACATCTAGAGTGGTGTGACATGCATCTAAATCTGACAACCTTTCCAGGCACTTACTATTTATACTAAGTCATGATGGCTACTCATTTTGTGCTCAAACGATATTTGGAAACACATACTATTTATTGTAAGTCATGATACTACTTAGTTGGTGTTCAGAGGAAGTTTTGCAAACTTACTATTTTTAGTGCAGTTTACTATTTTTGGTAAGTCTATTTTTAGCAGTATCATTCTAGTAGCAGCTCAATCATCGCAGTTCAGTGTGGCTAGTCATTTTGGCTTTCTATAGAGTTTGAAGTGAACTTACTATTTTTGGAATTTGCTATTTTTAGTAAGTCCTTTTGTGGCAATGGCATCATTATCAGCTTGGTTCAACTTGGCTAAAGTTAATTTTCTATTTTTAGTAGTTTATCAGTTGCAGTTTGGGTGTTGCTCTTGGCTAGCTCCTTGGACTGAGTTCCATAGTAAATTTTATGTTTTGAAGTTGTACCCCATGCCTAGGCTTCATGACTTCAAGTTATTTTTAAAAAGGGGACATAAAGGGGTCGACATGAGCATTTAATATTATGAAGAATGTTTTATTAATGTTTAATTATCTCTTAAAAAGGTGGGATGACTTGAGAAGACTATGAATATTTTTTAATTATTTTTTAAATGCTTTTGGAGGTGGACATCCTTTGGAGTTCTTATGAGTTTTCTTGTTGGAGTTACAGGTTGCTTCATTTGCTCAATTGAGCTTATATATCGATGCTTTGAGAAGAGTTGATTATGTGTGAATTTTATGGTATAGTTATGCTACTGGACTGAATCTAGAGCCTGGATAAGGGGAAGCTTAGCAAGCCAATCCATTTTTTGGGCTTGAAATTATGGCCACCTAGGTGGTAATTTGAGACTATGCTTCACACAGAGGTGCGGATTGAGCTTTAATTTTGATGTTGTTAAACAGGTTGTTGTTCTAAAAGCTTGTTATCTTACTTCTAGTTATACATGGCTAAAGTGGAAATTCATTTATTTCTTTTTCATGGAATTTATTCTCATTTTGGGTATTTGCTCATGTTTTCTGACTATGAAGGGTGCCTAGACTGGAGAAGTTTTGGATTTTATTTTTGAGCATTGATTTTTTAATAAGAGGTCAACCTCTCCCTAGATTGTACTTCTTCTTAGCAAGTGCATTAGAATTCATGTCTTCTATTTCCTCTTGTTTCTAGCTCAATTTTCTAATGGATTTGAGATTCCTAGTTCCTACCTATCATTTAGTTGTGGTTTGGGAGTATTTGAGTTGTATCAGAGAAGCTACATCCATCTCAATGAGTTTTATTATTGTTGGTCTGGTTTTCTGCTCATGCTATTTCTAATCAAACTTGTTGAATTATGATAACTTGTTGATTAAGCTCAAATTCTATATCTTTATTGCATTGTAGTATTTATAGGATTAATACTCTAACTCATCATGAATTTTGGAAGCATATCTATTCATAATTGTAGCTAAAACTTTTATTGTAAAGCTGGTTTAGTAGTACTAATAGCTATTTTATTGTATTGCTACAATTTAGTTTTTAATTTTACACTCCCACTAAAAAGTGGTTAAGTTAAATAATCATCCTTTCATTGTTGTTAATTCCCCCCATGAAATAAGTGTTAAGAGTGGAAAGATATCCCCCCCACTGAATAAGTGGTAGTGCATATTTTCATGGTTGGTTATCCAATTATTGTAATTACTTTATTCATGGTAGGCTAGCTGCCTACAATTAGTTTTGAAATTCATTTCAATTGCTAATGTTCCTTGAAACCATATGTTATGACATTGCCCACACTGGGATCTTGGTGAACATCCTTGGTGAGGGTTATTTACAAGCTAGTTTTGATATAGAGCTAATACTAATTAGTAGTTTGGTGTTGGTTTTATTGTGTTAAAACTTGAACAAATTAATGGGGAATACTACAGTGGTATCAGAGCTTGTTTTCCTACCATCTTGTGAGATCATAGCTTCATTTTTCAATTGAATGTTAGTGGAAACCAATACTAAATCAGAAAGTAGAGCAGAGTTTAGTTTCAACTTTAGAAGTTTTTGAACTTGACACCTTTTCAAAGGTTTTTAAAAATCATCTATTTCCAGATTGAGTTATGGCTTCAGATGAAGAGAAAGATTTGGCAAGGTCTTTATACATTGCAGGCTCAAGGCTCATTAATAAATTTTAGACAAGGGATGAAGAAGTGAGAATACTTCTTATGTTGGAATAATGTTTGAGCTAGGTAATGCAGCCTTTTTTAGGATTAATTTAAACAACATTGATGCCTACAGTGACCTTTCTATTACATTTTTATTGGTTGAGGAAACTAGATGAAGAGATTAATCTACTAGTTAATTTATGCCTTAGTAAAGTGATGAGAATAATGGAGCCCTTGGTACCCTATGATGATAAAACTATGAAGAGAGTTCTTCATATGTTCATGGAAATATTTCAAGATCTTAATGAAACTGACATCAACTAGTACTCCAGAAGAGTTTCTATACTCAATATTTTTTTTGAACTCAAAACAAGTATGTTACTAGTTGATTTGGGTATGCAAGATCGAATATATTATTTGATACACTACCTCTTCATTTTAACTTGGAGTAGACAAGAGGAGGATGTTGTTGCAAAAATGAGAAACATTTTAGTTTTAACTATCAATGAGATGGATGATATTCCATATTTTGTTCTATCTTTTATACTAAACATTCATGAAAAAGAAGGAAAGAATTCTTCTACTGCTAGTATATTGATCAGATATTTTTTCAATCCATGCAAGGGAAAATTTAAGATTCATTTTAAGAAGATTGAGAAAATAAATGAGGTGGTCATTAATACATAAGATAGAGAAAATAAATGAGGTGTCATAGAATCATTAAGAAATTCTTGAGAAATTGTCATAGAATCATTAAGAAACAACATCTCTTCAAATGAGTCATTAATGATTCTATGAAAATTTATCAAGAAGACCTCCTTGGTATGCTTGTGACTACTAATGGAGAGATCAATAATATACCTTCACAAGAAGTTCTTGTTGAAAATAAGAAGGATAGAGTCTTCAAAATAGTTTTCAATGATGGTCATTTACTTCATTTTAGTTAAGATGACATGAGTGGTCATGGTTTTGACTCATTTGATTATCAAACCAAGCTCTTTGAGAAGGATACTCATGAAAATATTAGTTTTGGTGAGATGGGAGGTGTCTCATCCAAAGAGTCACCACTCCAAGAGGAGTACAAATGGTCTTTTCCTTTTGATAAAAATAATTATCCCTTTAGCAATTGGGATCTAGTTGTGATGGAACCTAATGTTGTTAAGCATTTTGTTTGCGATAAATTTCCCTTTGATCCCAATAAAGTACAAAATTTTGATTTCAATGTAAGCTTTGAGATGGCCATTGAATTATAAGATGTCTTTGAAAAAGAAGCTTGCATGGAAAGGCCCCATAAAGATTCATTGATCAAGTTTGGGGCTACAAGTTTTAATATTTAATCAAGGAGACAGAGAAGGGGAAATAGAGCTTTAAGATAATTGGGCCCTTGTCGATGAAAATTTTAAAGAGGTTCTCAAATTCAAATCAGATTTACTTCTTAATGTAGCTAGTTGTAAACAAAGGCCTAAAGAAATGGTAGAATATGATCCTCTTAATGACCTTGAGCATTTACAAAGGGTGGCTAGTGAAAGACATGAGGCTTGGAGTAGTTATGAGGGTAGCAAAGACAAGAAACATAATTCTAATTTTGAAATGGAGCCTATCCACAGCTCACCATCCTTGTCCATTTATGAGTGGAAAGCTCAATTCATGATTTCCATTGAGGATGAGGTGCATGTCTTATTTAGATTTGACCACTCACATATTTTGATTGAAGAGAGAGAAGGAGTTTTGGATGGAGTAACTCTCTTTGATCTGCAATTTATTAAAGACTCCTTAGAGATTATGAAGTCAGAGTATCTATGGTGGATCAAAGATCAGAATTACAACTATGAATTCACAAAGAAGAGCATTGTTGATTTTCAAGGGAGTGAGAGAGGTTGATAAGGTTATGTCCAAGCTTGAATCAACAAAGTGCACATTATAGAATGCTCACTTGGGTGTAATGGAGGTAGGAGACTAGCTAGCTAATCTCACACATTTCAGAGATTGTAGGGATGAGTTACATTCTATGATCGATAATCCTCCAAGCTTGCTTTTAATTGAATGCATAAGAGGTTTAGAGGATTTAGTATTCATATGGGAAGTGTTGATTCATGTTGACTTCCCCACCTTTGAAACCAAGGTAGTGTCAAAACATGTTTTGGTAGCAAGGAGCAAAGATTTCAGATTTGATATTCATGAAGTACCAAAATATGGTGAATACATTCCTAACACTTAAATATCCTTTGACTAGAGTAATGCTCACACTAGCTTGTTTTTGAAATTGGGTTTGAAGACATTGTTTGTTCCATGCACTTTTCTTGAAATTTTCATGATGTGGCTTCCATGGTACATTAAAAAGGACACTAGATTTTGGATATTGTTGTTGGCTCTATCTAACATTTGGAATCATGAAAAGAATTTATTATGGTGTATTGGGAAATTTCTATGGTTGATTATTAAAGTATGGGATTTTCAACATGTTCTGAAGAAGATTATCATGTGTGAAAATAAGGCATGTTGGAGTAATAAGCATCAAAATTTATGCTCTATGGGTGCTGCTACCTTTTTTATCAACCATTTGATGAATATTTTTATCATAAACTAGTGGTTTGGAGAGTGAATTGAAGCAAGGAATGGTTCTTTGTTGTGTTGGAGTTGTTTGAGTGAGTGTTTCCAACTTCTAATCTAAGCAAATTAGTCAAATTGAATGATAATTTTCATAATGGCAGTAGTTGTTCTTTCCTTAACATGTTGATTTCTCTTAAATCAGATGTTGAGTCATTCAATTTTGACTTGGTGAGTAGTTGGTACGCTTAAAATTTTCACTTCACAATCTCTCTCCAAATATAACTTTTGGCCTCAAAAGGGGAAAATCGTGGTTTAGTCTAATTAGAATTAGTTGTTGTATAGAGTTTGAGCTCTTTCCAGTGGTTTTTTGTACACATTCTCTTGCACCTTGATTCAGGGCAGTGAACCTTGGGCTGTTTTGGTTCATCTTTTAGGGACTTTTGGAGAGAGAGTTGTGAAAGTTTTCAAGTGTCTTCGTGACTATGTCTATAATCTTCAGAGAATGAATTGTACATCCTCCAAGAGTTTTGAGGATGAGACTGTTATGTATCTATAAAGAGTTGCTTCCTTCTTTGCAAATATCCTTGTTGGAGTTAGCTTTGCTATTGTGACTCTGTTTGATGATTTAAGGATTTTTTCTTATGAAAGTATTTTTGAGTTGCTTAGACCATTTCTCCTTGTGTGTCGAATGATGTCAATCATTGGCATTGATGATATTAACTCCTTAGATACTTTGGGGTGTGAGACGTTGCAATGTTTTAAATTCAGTTCCTCTTGGTCTTCCAATTCAAGTCATATGTTCCATAATATTCCAAAGTTACAAAGGAGGAAAGTACTATTTTGGTATGATGGATATAACTGTGTGATTAGTGTGGTGCAACACCAACATGGTGTATCTATGTAAAGATGGATTTGGAACCCTGAGATCCTACTTGGGATAGTAAGGATCAAGTTTTTCTTTTCGAGTGTCATGGCATTACTTTAGGATAAGAAATTTTGGGAAGGGAAGATTGTAATGTCCCCAATTTAGCCCTAAACTCTTCTTTTGGATTTATCCTATTTCTAAAAACTTGTAGGCTAAGCAAAATTGGTAACTAGGGTTTCCACTTTTATAGGGAGTTTAGATGAAATTTTGAAGGTTTATGTTTGAGAGTTTTCAATGCATGTCTGGTGGAACTTTCTATTTTTTAGAGAGCTTTTGGATGAGGTAACATGCATGTTAAGATAATGACATGCAATTTTTGTAGATACCTTCCATTGAAGACATGTTCCTAGGTTTTTCTGGGTTTGTAGAGACCTCCAAGTGTTGGATGTTGTGGATATGGTTGTTGATATGTTATTTTCATTGATGTCAACACTATTAGCATTTGGTGCATTGAAGATTGTATATGTTGAGGATATTGAGAAAATTGTAAAAGAAAGTATTCTTGGTTCCCAATGGAACCGTGCAAGTCGAGAAGGCATTGTGTTCTGTATGTTGAAGATTAGTTCATGTGGATTTAAGGGTCTAATGTTGAATGTTTCTATATCATCTATTGGAAATTTCAAAGGTCCACATGAAGTTTCGAGTATGATGTGGTCCGACAGTGTGTTGCTAGTCTCTGTTAGTGTTCTTGAATGAAGTTTGTATAATTCTTGTTATCTCAGTTGTTGTAGATGCTTCTTAGTTGTTTCATGGTGTTATGCGGTGTCTCTAGATCATTTTGTATCTTAGTGGTATGTCCACATTATTCGAAAGAGTTCGTGGTTGAAGATATTTGTGTGCATCTTTGGTTTTTCTTGTTACTAGCTCACATGTATTTGGTAGCGTGTTGTGGATCTTTGAGGTGTAATTAATTAAAGTTTTCTTGTGTTGGAGATATTAATTTAGGTCTCCACTATGTTGTGGCCGACCTTGGTGGATACACATTAAAATTTTATTTGTAAATCTAGGCCAACATTGCAAATATATATTTTTTCTTTGGCCGATGAAGAAGTGATGAAATTTCATGTAGTAGATATATAATGGTGATTAGTTCATTTTTGGTGATGATGCTTCATGTTCTCCGATGTGTGTATGTGTGAATATCATTCGATTCCTAAGCAGAGTGTGAAGAAGAATGTGTGAAGTGTGAAGAAGTATTGAGCTTAATTGGAATTGTATTAGGCTTGTGTAGAAGCTATTTTCTTAGTTCACAAATCTTGGATGGTTTTAATCCAAACCCTATTGTTGGATAGTGAGTCCTCTTTTGTAATTGAGTAGTGATCTCTAGGAAGTGTACATTCCCCTTATTTTTTATTTTATACTTCTAGTAGAGTATAATCTTGTGGACTAACATCCACCATGGTTTTTCCCCAACAGGGTTTCCGCACAAAAGAATATTTGTGTTACTTGTCTCTCTAATGTGTTGATTGTTTATGGTTAATTACTTATTCATCAGATCTAAGATTAAGTTAAGATTTAAGAGAAGAGTTTTAGTTTCTATCACAACTAATTCAACCCCCCCTCTCAGTTGTGTGTCCTTTTTGTGCCAACAATTGGTATTAGAGTAGGTTCCTCTAAAGAAATTCTAATAGGTTGAGGTGATCCAGGATGGAAACTACATTCAAGATGGATAGTCCTAGATTTGATGGCTCTAACTATTCACTATGGAAAGTTAGGATGCAATGTCACTTAATGTGTATTGGTGATGCTATTTGAAAGATTACTAAAAATCAATATGTCATTCCTCAGAATGGTCCCTCTACTGTTGATGAGATCAAAGATGTTGAAAGCAATATCCAGGGTATTGAAGCATTGGTGAGTGCCTTGACAGATTCAGAGATGGATAATGTGGTACATTTGAATACATCTCATTAAATGTGGAAGAAACTAGAAACTTTGTATGAAGGAGATGCACAGGTGAAGATGGCTAAGCTACAAAGCTTGAAAGGCAAGTATGTGAATCTGAACATGGGTGAAGATGAAAATACCACTTTATTTATGTACAGAGTAAATGAGATAGTGATGGGTATTACATGTGGCAGTGGTTCTTTGGATGAGGATGAAATTGTGGCTAAAGTACTTAAATCCTTGCCTCCCTCCTACAAAATGAAGGTTCATGCTATTGAAGAATTTAGATTAGTAAACAAGTCGACAAGAAATACACTTATTGGGAAACTGGCTTCTTTTGAGATAAGTGAGTTTGGTGAATCCACACCAAAGACTGAATCTACATTTAAGGCTACTATGTCCAAAAACAACAAACAAAGATATAGTCTAGGAGAGAGTTATAGGAAGGTATCCAAGTATGATGAAGAATGGAAATAGCTCAAAGATAAAGAAAGATAAGTAGAAGAATTGGAAGCATTGATTGCAAAGCAAGAAGGGAGAGGAAAAGGTAAGTATGAAGATGTATTACCTATTAAATGTTTTTCATGTAGTAAAATAGGTCATTTTGCATCAAGATATCCTGAAAGAGTCCCTAGATCTAAACCTAAGAAGTCTAGATTCCTAAAGAGATGCTACTTTGTTGAAGAAGTAGTCATTGATGAAGAATCTAATAAAGATAATGGAAAAGAAGATGATTTGGCTTTCATTGCTACAATTGAAAATAATCTTGTAGCTACTAAATCTATTAAGGATGAAAAAGCTCTTGCAGCTCAAGTAGAAGAAAAAGATGAGTGGGTCATTGATAGTGGATGCTCACATCATATGACTGGTGATGAAAGAAAATTTGTGATTCTGGAACAGTATGATGGTGGAGTTGTAAGATTCAAAGATAACAATGTTGGTGTGATTCGTGGCAGAGGATCCATTTTCCTTGGTGGTAAGGACAACACTGATGATGTCCTCTATGTTGAAGGTCTAAAGGAAAATATATTGAGTATTGGATAGATGGTTCATAAGGGATGTGATCTACAGTTCAAAGACAAAAGATGCAAGATATGTGGGAGTTCCACAAACTTGATTGCAACAAGCAAACAAACACAAGGTAACATTTTTCATTTGAATACTACTAGTGGAATTTTTTTGATTGCTTAGATAGATGAAAGTTGGTTGTGGCATAAGAGATTGTGTCACATAAACTTTGATAACATTATCAAGATAAGTTGTTCCCAAGCAGTAAGAGATCTGCCTAGATTAGTAAATCCTACTAATATAATTTGCAAAGAGTGTTAGATGGGTAAACAGACTAGAGTCTCCTACCAGAGAAAACATTTTCATTCAAATAATTTGATGGAATTGCTACATACTAACCTTTGTGGTCCTTCAAGATCCAGAACTATTCATGGAGAAAGGTATTTTATGCTAGTTATTGATGACTACTCTAGAAAGATTTGGGTTTCCTTTTTGAGAGAAAAATGTGAAGCTTTAGAGAAATTCAAATGCTTCAAGGCTATGGTGAAAAATGAGAAAGGTATGAAAATCAAGTGCCTGAGATCTGACAGAGGTGGTGAGTTCATTTCCAAGGAATTCAACTTTTATTGTGAAGAACATGGAATTAAAAAGAAAACTATTTGCTCCTCGAATCCCTCAACATAATGGAGTTGTAGAGAGAAAGAATAGAATAATTTTGGATGCTACCAAAACCATGATGATGGAAGGAAACATGTATTAGATGTATTGGAGTGAAGCGGTAAGTACTATTGTGTATACCTTGAATCGATTAAATGTGAATGGAAATTATGGTAAGACCCCTTATGAGTTATGGTTTGGTCACAAGCCTATTGTTAATTATTTTAAGATCTTTGGAAGTAGGTATTATATGAAGAGAGATGATGATATAGGAAAATTTGATGCTAGAAGTGATGAAGAGATTTTCCTAGGTTACTCTACTAAGAGCAAGGCATACCATTGCTATAATAAAAGACTGAGAAAGATGGTTGAAAGTGCAAATGTTAGAGTTGATGAGGACTCTATCAAGTCATCCAGACAATGTAGCTATGATTCAGATGAAGAAAACACAAGTCAATTGAAAAGCACTCAGACACCGAATCTACTTCAGATTATTCCATATGTTCTAGTGAATCAACCTCAATTTGTTTCAGTAAATCAAGTCAGTCAGGAAACTAAGACAAGTGCAGAGGCACAGACAAGTGGAAATGTAGAAGATAGATCTGAAGAATCAAAAGTCCAAGTAAGTCCCAAAACTCCAAGGTATGTAAAGCTAAATCATTCTGAAAGTCAAATCATAGGAGATAAGAGTAAAGGAGTGCAAACTAGAAGAAAAATTATAGAAGAATATTGTCTGATATCCAAGATTGAACCTAAGAGTGTCATTGAAGCCTATCAAGATGAACATTGGCTAGAAGCTATGATGGAAGAATTGACACAGATTGAAAAGAATGGTACATGGCTACTGGTTCTTAGGCCTAAAAACAAGAATGTGATTGGTACCAAATGGGTATTCAGAAACAAGCTGAATGAAGAAGGTGAAGTGGTTCAGAATAAAGCAAGACTAGTATGTAAAGGCTATTCTCAAATGGAAGGTATTGATTTTGAAGAAACCTTTTCCCTTGTAGCTAGAATTGAAGTTGTGAGATTATTTCTTTCTTATGCTAAACATAAGAATTATAAAGTCTGTCAAATGGATGTGAAGTCTGCATTTTTGAATGGAGAACTAGAAGAAGTGTACATTGAACAACCATATGGATTCCAACTAACAAACAAGGGAGATATGGTTTACAGATTGAAGAAATCTCTATATGGACTTAAGCAAGCCCCCAGAGCTTGGTATGCTAGATTGGAAAAATATCTACTAAAGCTTGGATTCACAAAAGGTACTTCTTATAGCAACCTATACTTCAAGTTCGATCATGATAAGGAATTGATTATAGTTCATTTTTTGTTGGTGATATCATTTTTGGAGGAGATGATAAAATATGCATGCAATTTGCTGATGAAATGAAGAGTGAATTTGAGATGAACATGATTGGTGAAATGAAGTTCTTTCTGGGTTTACAAGTTACACAATTGGACCAAGGGATTTTCATATCTTAGTCCAACTATGTGAAAGAGATACTGAAGAAGTTTGGAATGGATGACTCCAAACCTACTGGTACTCCCATGGTAACTAGATGTAAGCTATCACAAAATGATGATTCTCCAAAGGAAAATAAAACTTGGTATAGATCAATGATTGGCAGATTGCTCTACTTGACATAGACTAGACCAAACATTATG